>APFE031577033.1:0-111602 GCA_000404065.3 Pinus taeda
CACAGAAATCAAAATCCAGAGAGCTATTACTCATACCTTCTACCATACCTTTACCATGAAGTATTAGAAGGCCCTTCTGTCCAATATGTCCAAGCCTTTGATGCCACAACATGGTCTTCTCTCCAGAGACCACTAGATCTTCTGCTCCACTTTCAGGAACCACAAAATTATTGCACCAATCAATAACAGTGCTACCTTGCAACTTTTACAGAGTTCCAATCTGAACTCTCCGCATCAATACCAGTGCTCCCCAAACCATCTTGTAAGTATCCTTCTCAAACACTGTTTTAACACCTGCATCATCCAACTTTCTTACAGAAATCAAATTTCTAACCAATGCAGGAATATGGAGAACATCTAGAAGTGATCTAACCCTTCTACCTTGCAACTTCAACTTTACTTTTTCGCGACCAACGATTCTAGCCTTCCTATATCCCCTAAGAAGACATCACCACCATCATATTTCTCATACTCGCAGAACCACTCTCTATGGGGAGTGAAGTGAAAGGATGCACCTGAGTCGATCAACCATGCCTCATGATCTACATGTGTACTTGAAGAAGCCAAGTACACATCCCCACCTTCATCTGAGGTGGTTTTCGCCTCTGCAGAAGGAGCATCATCAGATCCTTTCCTTTATCAGGAGCTTTAGATTTACACTCCCTTTTGTAGTGCCCTTCCTTTTCACATTTCCAGCACACCACCTTTACAGGTTTTCCTGAGATTTAGATCTCCCACTCGATGACCTTTTTTTTTTTCTGTTCTGGGACCATCCTCGTACAGAAAAGGCATCACCATTCTGGCTCTCCATATTTTTCTGTCTCATCTCCTCCATCAACAAGGCTAAGACTATTTAATCAAACTGCAAGGCAGTTGCATTGCTACCTATTGCAATAACCAGACTATCCCACGAATCTAGTAGAGAGCACAACAAACTGATGCACTTATCTTTATATGAAATTTTAATATCAACAGATGCTAACTGACTTACCACAGTATTAAATGCATTTAGATTCTCTGTCACCGAGTCTCCATCTTTCATCCTCGGGTTGTACAACTTTTTCCGCAGGAATAGTTTGTTCACTAGAGACTTAGATTGGTACAAAGTCCCTAACTTGTCCCACAAAGCCTTAATCGTAGCTTCCCCTGATACATTCAGAAATATTGAATCTGAGACACACAATCGTATTGTGCTCTTTTCCTTCTAATCCAACTTCTTCCATTCTTCATCGGACACTCCCGTTGGTTTAGTACCCAGATCTACCGTGATCCACTGATCTTTATCAACCAACAGATTCTCCATCTTGAGTTTCCACAACCCAAAAATTTGACCATTAAATTTCTCGATCTCTATCTTTGCACTACTCACCATCTTCTTTCACCACCAAAATCGATCTCATAGATCTCCCACTGAACAGGGTCTACCACAGGCCCGAGCGAAACCCCTCAGCAAAAAAGGCATCCCCTTGAAGCCAAAACAACTCTGATACCAAATGTAGGTTTTAACCCCGTACAAAAATTACCTGCATATGAATTCTAAAACACAAAAAATAAACAATGCGAGACCATAACACATATACATAGAGATTTTCCCCTAGATCCCAAAACCAGAACTACCAGCTTGATTTTTCATTATGTCCCTTTCAATGTTATAATACATATTTATACATGCTGAAGCATCCAATACCATGGACCGAAAACCATCGCGTCCAAAAACATGTGCGAAAATCATGCACAAAACCATAGGTGGGTCTGCCCAACCAAATAGGGTCCAAAACCAAAATTTTATGGGGCACTGACCCGGGCCCTATAAAGTGGGGTTGCGGGTACGTCTCAAACCCCTTGTGACCCTCCCCCCTCCCCCGCTACACAATCGGCGCAACAAAGGGGGGCTCCACCCCCTCCCCCCCCCTTCTAACCCCCGGTTAACTACGTGGGCTAGTCGTGGAAAGAATATAACACCACCTAACACATAAGATAGCTAGTCATAGTCATGCTTTCAATGGGGGAAATGTTTTTACCCCCGGTTAACTAAGTGGGCTAGTCGTGGAAAGAATATAACACCACCTAACACATAAGATACCTAGTCATAGTCATGCTTTCAATAGGGGAAATGTTTTCTTTAATTAGGAGGATAAAATAGGTTGTGTTTCCTTTAATCTTGAAATTATAGGTTATAAATTATTTTTGGTATTTGTTTTATCTTTCTCGATGGCTCTCTAGAGATGTTACAACCTCATACATCACATCCATATAAAATAATAAAAGTGACAAAGTCTCGAGGAGAAGTTTATGTTTATCCCATATCTAAATATGAGTTGACTTACATTGTTTTCAAGCTTATAATAAGTTTTCCATCCTCTATTTATCGCTTTCTCAATGTTATAATTCTAGTTGAGCATGTGATGAACATCGAAAGATCTTTACATGAAGGAACTTCTTCCAAGTTGTTGTTGTCATATATGAAAGTGTCATATGTGATATTTTGTATTTAATTATTATGAATTTTGTTTTGTCATCAGTAACAATCATACCCATCTTGGAACAAAATTATTGGAGCAATCTTAGTTTCTTTTCAAGATTATAATGACTTTTCGCCAAAAGATCAATATTTTTAGCGTTAGGGAGAAGGATTATGACATACTAGTGAGAGTAAGGCCAATACAACCTACATCTTCTAAACATTCTTCTAGTTTATCAATGTATATGCCAAAAAGGGTATAGGACAAAGAACATCGTTGCTTGTCTCTAATATTTCAATTAATTTCTTCTTATCAACCCTTAGTTTTCCTAAACTTGGCAATACAATTCTCAGATAACCTTGTCAAAGCCACCCTCAACTCGAGAAGAGAAACTATCTCTTCCAACCTATTCCATATGTTTGTCTTGGGAACGATGTCAAAAGTTTTTCTAAATTCAATTAAACAACATAAGTGATCAATTTTACTATTTCAACACTTTTCCGCAATGATCATAAGAGTAATAAGGTGGTCCATAGTTGAATGATATCTCTTAAACCGACCTTAATCTAGCTCTTTTATCATGGCTTTCTAGCAGTAGGTTAATCTTCTTTTCCAACATAATTATGTACAATTTGGCTAAAATGAAGCATATAATTAGAGGGAATGATTTTATCCCCAATATTAAAGGTAAGTACAATGAGGCTACATACCCACTCAGGTTTTCTCCAAGTATAACCTTCTCGAGGTACATACCCACTCGGGTTTTCTCCGAGTATAACCTTCTAGGTCTATTCTTATCTTGGGTTCCCAACCCTCAAAGAATATCGATCCTCTTTCCTACTCTTGTCTTGGATTCCATACACATCCTCAAAAAGTATCAGATGTTAGATGATTACCTAATCCTACCATTCTTTCTTCCTAAGTGAATACAAGAATGTTGTGTCTATCTTGTGTCTACATTTTCATTCATGGCCTTCATATAGACTTATATTTATTACTCCTGGTCTAGTGCATGACCCATGAAATGGAAAACATAATTGTCACTCATTTGTAATTAGGGGTGATCTAAAACTCCCTCTTAATCAGGGACCTGTCAGAGCTCCCTCTTAACTGGGGACTCTTTCCTTCATCAGCAGCGTCTTCTTCGTGGGTCCTTCAGTTGCTTGATCTCCTTCCTTTCTTGATGTCATGAAGTCTTTGTTTGAACTCCTTCTAGGTAGGGCACCATCCATCGATCACTTTCCTCCATGGTTTTTCATGTCATTGATTCCTTCATGGAAAGTGGCTTTCATGTTATACATTGTTGGACACCTAATCCTAAATGGGTTAGTGTGGAAGCCGAATGGACAAAGCAGTCCAAGGGACCTTGGGATGTGAAACCCAACGGTCACCATATTGTACTATAAATGTATATCTCCTGTTAATAAAAAATGCACTCACATGCTTTATCTTTCCTATCTTTCTTGTTGTCCATGTGTGTTTAACATTGTATCAGAGCAGGCGTATTCCTGCCCTACATAATTATTTTTGAGCCATTTATTTTATGGCTTTTCTGTGCAAGTCAGTTATGCATTTCATGAATGTTTTATCAGCCGTATTTTAGCTGCTTACTCTACAAACAATTCCCCAAATAGAAAATTGTGACATACCTCGCTCTAACGCTTCCACTGGTCTGAACGCTGCTCCTGTAGCGGCTCTCTGCATACAAAACGCCCCTCTGTCTATTATTCACCTATGATTCTTTATTATTCTTTGCGTTTAGATACCTGCACCTGTCTATTCTTCTGAATACAATAATCGCTCTCTGGCTGTCCTGACAGCAAAGGCTCATTAATTCGCATTTAAAAGATACGCGGAAAAGGCTCATTAATTCGCATTTAAAATATACGCGGATTTATGAGAGGAGGTAATCACGGTTTGAATCGGAATTTAAACACAGAGCAAGTGTATAGGGCATTTGAGCATCGCATGCCCTTTTCCCCATCGAGTCCTGCGTGAACATTGCCTAGGCGGTCTGTATCAAGCTGGTCCTCCACGTTTTCAGATTGGCTAATTCTGGGCAAAGGAAAAACATAGCCATTCCATCTTCTCCTCCTCTATCTGCCACCTAAAAGAATACAGCCTCGTTGAAGTCGCAAGAAGGACATTTGGTGGTCTTGGTACGTGGTAATGTAGGATCAGAAGCCATGCCACCAAGATACTATGTCTTTTCAGCGAGTTCGTATGCCACCAAGATACTGTGTCTTTTCAGCGAGTTCGTGCTTAATCACATGCCTGTACACGCATGCTGTGGGTGAAGGCTCCTCACGTAAACAATGACGACAAACGAGCCAGAGCTGCTGCTCTTTCTCTTTTGGGTAAAGTATATTTTTGCATCCACCGCAAAACGCTATGAAAGACATGATCACTATAACTTGGGAAATGCAGAATCCGAGTAACTCTTTGGCAATCCCACCAAAGAGGGCAGCCTCGAGCATAACTGCCTCATCGTGTTCCTGAGAAGATATTCCACACTCATGGAAGGGATCCCCATTGTGCTGAGGAGCACCAGTGATACTCTGTGGCCCAGAACTCGATGGTGGACTGTCTAAATCTTGACCTATGTGTGTGTCAGTTTCTGCAGTGCCTGACACAGTGCGTCTTATTGATCTACGTCTAAGCAAAGGATGATCTTCTGGTTCTTCTGTCTCATCTGGTATACTAAAAACATCGAGGTGTCGGTGTGTGTCCACATCCATTTTTTCTTGATTAGATGTACCAATATTACTTGAATTGGGTCCTTGCCTTCTTCCCATATTTGGTATCTCTCTTTCGAGAAGGTTAACATAATCCTCTTTGGGAGACCTGCGGATTAGTTTGGAGGCCATTTCACCTCTTAAATTTTGACTCAAGGAAAGCTAATTAATAGTACTTTTGGGCCCTGATATCTGCTCCAGCTCGTTGGCAAGTCAAGAGGCATAGCATAGTAACCGAGGACCAACCGCTAAACCATTATTAGACCAAATGAAAAGCATTTCTCGCAATTTTGTGTGACGCGACAAGATATAGATACAAAGAACCACTAGAGTTGTGGACATAACTTCATCTGCTTCTAAAACATCTGGTGCATGCTTGAGTGGTGAAAAAATCTCGTGCCTAGCTACTTGGAATGCATTTGCTATTTGGAGAGCCAAATTTCTTCTTGTTTCCGTAGAATCATCCAAAACAATGGGAAGAATATAGTGTCCCACTATCTCATCAACTGTCTGATAAGGAATGCCCAAGAATGAGATGAGAATTTTTTCAAGCACATCTTCAGATCTGCGTGGGTCCCTTTCCACAGTCAACAATGTTTTTGTTGCATCTATTAGGCCTGAAATCTTTGTGTAAGGTGCCACTGGTCTCATCATCATCTTGAACAATTGAGAGATTGTTGCGTTGAAGCAGAAATTCTAGATTGAAAGGTCACTCCTAGTCATTGGATTTGGCTATGAACATGATGAAGTTTGGAAGAAAATATTCATCTTTTTAAATAATTCACTCAGGTCTGCAGCTTAGATATTGCGCTAATATGCATAGCATACACATGATGAAGTAATTGGTCAGTAGCATGCGTGCTATTGAAGTTTGCTCACAAAGGAAAGAGCAATGTGATAGACCAATTGTGTGGGCTAATTGATTACTGCATATAGGAAACTTTCGAATTTTCCTCAGTTAATTGGCATCATTGTTTCCCTTTTCATTAGTGTTTTCATTATTTTCTGGTTTTTACCTTCAACTCAATATCATCTTCTAAAGGCTTTATATCTCCATTGAGCTTGAACTTACCTTTGAATATTTTACAGCGTCTGTGTCATTACAATAATCCATATCAGACCATCAATTTTGTCGAGAATGGCCAAATTTTATGAAGTATTAGAGTTATTGGAAACTTTGATACAATCTAATGTCGATGACAAAGTGAAAATAAGCAAATATTCTCTTTCAGACATTCAAAAATGTATACAAAATGCACAAGAAAAGATCGATTTTTTGCAGCTTGAATCACAACTATAGCAAGAAGAGCTACATCAAAATAGACATCATTCTGAACATGTTTTTGTTCAGAACATTGAGACAACCACCCATCAGCAACAAGTAGATAATGTTACAGTTCATTCAAATAAAGTAGCAACTGTACATGCAGATGCAGAAACTAAGTCTGCACTTCCCAAGCCCATCATTAGACCTTGGGAACAGCTTGTTCACAACAAGCACAGAACCGGTCTTGAATATGACAAGGACTTGTCCTTTCATATTCCAGACTATGCCAAGCCCATTCAGTTTCAGAGTGCTGGATTCATTTATGACAGTTCACCTGCTCCTTGTGACAGTTCAGCTCCAGCTGTTCCAGACTCTGCCCCTCTTCCAAAGCAACAACAACAACAACAGATTGTGAAATTCCAACACTGTGACCGAGTTGGCCATCTGAAAGATCACTGTTTTGATCTTCATCCATGTAAGCACTGTCATAAAACCAGTCATTATTCAAACAGATGCTTCAGAAACAAACGTCCTGCAAGAACAAAGATTCATCTTGGATGGATCGCTTCTTGGCAATGGGCATCAACAACCGAGAAGATATTCCAAACACATTTTAGAACTTGTTCCAGAATATTGAACAGTCTTGCAGTTGAGTTTTCTCCATCTTCTCACCTTGTATCTGACAGGGGGGAAATGATGGTCATCTACAAGCTTCAAAGTCACATCAAGCGAGCCTGAGCCACAACCTGCCACACCAGTTTCAGAGTTTTAGCCAGAGACAAAGATGCCCGTGAACTTGCCTTCAGTTGGCAATATGGGACACTTCCTCTAGCAGAAGACTTCAGCTTCTTGCCAGTTTTGGAAGAGTTCCGGGAACCAAATTGAGAACACTTCTTGCCAGTTTTGGAAGAGTTCCAGGAATTGCATTAAGCATTCCAGAGTTGTTGGTCGTCCTTAAACCATCACAGGTTGAGACTTCCCTTTTGAGGATGAAGTTCTCCCTTTTATGCGGGGTGAAACCTCCCTTTATTAGTTGAAGGTTTCCCTCTTCAAAACAATAGGAGCACTTCCTCTAGCAGAAGACTTCAGCTTCTTGCCAGT
Organism: Pinus taeda; assembly: GCA_000404065.3. Classification (NCBI taxonomy): domain Eukaryota; kingdom Viridiplantae; phylum Streptophyta; class Pinopsida; order Pinales; family Pinaceae; genus Pinus; species Pinus taeda. The sequence continues at coordinate 7,566 of APFE031577033.1, forward strand.
TTTGGAAGAGTTCTAGGAACAAAATTGAGCACTTCCTCTAGCAGAAGACTCCAGCTTCTTGCCAGTTTTGGAAGAGTTCCAAGAATTGCATTAAGCATTCCAGAGTTGTTGGTCATCCTTAAACCATCACAGGTTGAGACTTCCCTTTTCAGGTTGAAGTTTTACCTTTTATGCGGGGTGAGACCTCCCTTTTATGGTTGAAGGTTTCCCTCTTTAAAACAATAGGATCACTTCCTTCTAGCAGAAAACTTCAGTTTCTTGCCACTTTTGGAGAGTTCCAGGAACTGGCACTAAGCATTCCAGTGTTGGGTGGTCTCCTTAAACCACCGCCCTTTATACCAACACTTCAGAGAGCACATTCAGCCTAGTTCTGCCATGCATTTTTGCACATTTTGTATTACAACACTCTTCTTGGACTCATACATAACCCTTTGGATTAAGGGGGGGAATGTTGGACACCTAATCCTAAATGGGTTAGTGTGGAAGCCAAATGGAAAAAGCAGTCCAAGGGACCTTGTGATGTGAAATCCAACGGTCACCATATTGTACTATAAATGTATATCTCCTGTTAATAAAAAATGCACTCACATGCTTTATCTTTCCTATATTTCTTGCTGTCCATGTGTGTTTAACATACATCAGGTTTTCTTGTCATCTTGGCTACTCGTTTGTCATCTTTTCGATGCTTCAGAATATTCTTCTCATGGATGCTTCCTTGTACTTGCTTGTTTACATGATTTGACCTAGTAGCTCATCATGACTTCATCTCGATATTGCTTCAACATTGTTTTTTCTTTTGTTGGATGGCATCTTCATAAGGACATCTCTGTAGAGTAGAATCAATTATCTACACCTTTTATATCTCCAAGGCCTTCATAGGTGTTAAGGGTCCTTTCTTCCTTTATCAGATTTGTCTTGCCTTCTTTTGAGAGATATCTTCACAGTATCTTGTCAGATAGTGATTCTTAGTGATCATGGTGTTCTTCCACATGTTTGATATATTTCTTCATTTGCTTCTTCTCAGATAGATAGGTCAACCATCTAATGCTTCTTGTGAGAGAATTCCTTCATTTCTTGATTTCTGGACTAATCAACATTTCTTCTTGCTTCCTAGTTAGCAATCTTACACTCCTTATGTGAGCATATTCTTTTGTTGACCTTCATAGAATTGTAGTACATGCCTTCGAGCATGTCCGTGGTGAAAGAGGTTCTTTCATACTTGATCATGTTATAGAATTATTCCCATAATATACAAATGATAACATGACTAAATTTTGATGCATACATACCTCATCGTGATTCTCCTTTGATCATCCTTTGGTGAGGCCCTTCTTGATTCATCTTAGCTTGCCTGCATATCATCCTTTTCTTGAATCCCATGAATGGGATTCCAATGAGATCTGTTTTGGTCCATGAACCTTCTTTTGAAGATTCCATCATAGGATCTTAAATATCCTTGCCTTGAAAATGTTTCCTTTCTTTTGATGATGGAGACCTTCTAAGATTCTTAATCATGATCAATTTTCCTTTAATCATGGATGAGGTCTTATACTAGGTATGCTTCTTCTACATGAATTTCTTGAGCTATATCTGTCATGCTCTTATATTCTAGAAGATATTTCTACTCATGCATTTTCGTTCTTATTGTAAATGCTACATCTTCATGAGTATCTAGAACTCTATGTACATCATGCTGCTAGATTCTAGAGGATGTTTATAGCCATGCAATTTTAATTTATTCCTACATGCTCCTATCCTACTCAAAACTTTGAAAGAAGTCTAGAAGTAAATAATTTGACCTAGTCATAGTAGAGATCCGGAGGATCTTCCTTCTTTTGTTTTTTTCCTTCTTCTTTCATCTCTTGAGTTATGTGAGTTTCTTCCCTCTTCCTTTTGTTGTTGTTTGTTCTTCATGGACCAAACTTGCCAAATTCACCCTTTCTTTTGGCAATGGTAGAAAATGCTTTCTCTTTGATCCCACATCTTCTTTTTCCTTAAGTCTAGATTCCTTTTTCATGCATAGATACCACATTTCACTGAGAGTGGTTGCTTCCTTTTTGGCATATATTCTTGATGTGAAGTTTACCCATTCCTCAAGTAGAGCATTGAGTACTACAATTGTCATCTCTCTGTCATACATGACTTCCCCAAGCTCTTCAAGTTGATCTCTCATTTCAGATATTTTCATGAAGTAGGGAGCTATTCCTTCCTCTGTTATCTTCATCTTGTATAATTCATTCCTTAGAGATATTACTTCTCCGGTTGTAGATATCGAGAATAGCTCTACTAGCTTATCATAAATTTCTTTCGATGTCTCAAACTTGGAGACATAAGGAATGAGAGAGTCTTTGATTGATTCTATCATAATCCTTTGAGCTCTTGTCTCATTCTTATTGTACTTGGCTAAGGCTTGAGTTTGTTCCTTAGCATGGATAGTGATATTCCCTTTGACATTCACTAGGAGTTCATTCTCGTTGAGTAGTAGAACAATCTTCTTCTTCCATGCAAGAAATTTATTGGTTCCTACCAATTTTTTGCTTGCCTTGCAAAAAGACATTGATGTATATTCAGAAGGGGACATGTGCTTACTTGATATATTTTTGAGATGTAATGGATTTTCTTCCTCCATGAAGACTTGATGGCTTTCCTTCCTAGGATCTTGATGTACTTCAAGTTGCCTTCTTCAAGTGGACTTGCTCACTGATGAGATTTGCTTGATGACTTGGAGCTTGATGTAGGTCTTGCTTCAATCTGATCTTCTTTGTAGGTGCCTTTATGTAAGGCTCTTCTTCTTACTATGTATACCTCCTTGATGAATGATAGATTGTAAACCCTTCTTGTCCTTGAAGTGATTGAGACTTATAGGCTTGATGCTTCAAATTTGTAGTTACTTCTCCTTGACGAGTGTTCTTGAGTTTCCCTTTCCTTGATGTGTCACCTTAGCTCTCATCCCATGTTGAAGAATCTAGGGAAAAGTAGTGTAGTGTGAGTTTTCTTGTTAGCTTATTCTTCTTCTTTTTATTATTAGAGCATATATGTGTACTTCATCAAGCTACTACCAAACCACAAAAACAAGAACACAAGATGTTGGCTCTCTGTCAGGGCCAAAACCTATCTTCTCTTAAGAGGAAAACCCTTTAGTGAATTTCTCTTATTGAAGCTTCTATTGATTAATGCTAAACCGTATACCCCTAACAAGGGGATCTTCCAAGCACAAATCAAGTCTTCCCTCCTTTTTGCACCTTATACTCTAACACTTTGTCCTCCTTCTTCTGGCACTTAGTTTTTATTTTAAGTTGTTAGTAAACCTTGTTGCACTTGCTCTAGGGAAGAGACCTTTGATGATACCCTTTTCCTATGATGGTGTAGTATACCTAGGGGGGATAATATGGGGTACCCAAGGGAGTAATGTAATAATGGGATGGGCCATAGTAATAAATAAGGTGGTTAGCCCGTATCATGTAAGGGACCACAAGTAGTTGGAAATAATGTAATAAGCCCATGGTATTAGATAGATGGTACTGAGGGAACCATGGTAATGACCCATGGTATTGTATGTATGAGGCCTATATAGAGGCTAGAGACTCCCCATTGAGAGATGTCAAGGAATATTGTATGAACAGGCATATGGCTTGTGGAGTGTTCTCCTTCCTTAAGGAGTGAATGTATGGTGTTGCCCTACCTTAAGGGTTTGATTAATAAAGTGAAGCATTTCTATCTATATTCAGATCTTGTTATTTCTTGGGTATATTTGTATTCTCATATATTTTCGGATTAGATCCATAACAAGTGGTATCATAGCACTTTCTTGGGCAAAACGGAGTATTTTTTTCTTTGCAAGAATTTTTTGGGTGGCGATTTTACATATCAGATCTTTATGTTTTGGTGCAAAATCTACAGAATCTAGTTGCATATCTGAGTTGTTGGAGAAAAAATACCCAATTTGAAAAAAAAATTAGCCGAATTGGAGTCCAGATAAGGGAGATATCGTTGATTTAAATATCATCTGTGTTGTAGACATTTTTCGGGGCGGCAAGTTTCCAAATTAGATATGTACGTTATGGTGCAAAATCTATAGACTATAATTGCAGATCTAGGTTTTTTGTGAAAAAATACCCAATTTGAAAAAAAATTAGGCCGAATCGAAGTCTGGATGAGGGAGATATTGCTAATTTAAAAATAAGCTACGCTGTGGACATTTTTCAGGGCGGCGAGTTTGCGGATCAGATATGTACGTTCTGGTGCAAAATATGTAGAATATCATTGTTGATTTGGGTTCTTTGAGAAAAAGTACCCAATTTGAAACAAAAAATCGGCCGAATAGGAGTCTGGATGAGGGAGATATATCTGATTTAAAATCAGCTATTTTTTTTTTCAGAAATTTTTGTGATGGCGAGACAGTTGCAGCACGAATCTGAAATTCTAGTGCCTAGATCAGGATTTTTATCACATAGGAAGATGCATAATGGTTGTTCCATTTCTGAAAATAGGTCATAATAGGGATTCTGAGCAATATTGACTAAATTGTGACAATTTCAAATTTTCGCCAAGTGAATTTTTTTCCCAAACCCTCTTCATGGCGATTCTATATTTTACAGGTAAAGATAATGGTCCTACTATTGAAGAATACATAAAATAAAAAAAGTCATTATGGGAAAAACATTGGAGATTTTGGGTAGTGGCTAATTTTACAGATGAGGCGGCCACATGGTGGGAATTACTTAACAAAAAGAAGTGTTCCAACCTGCCAGATGAAGAATTTGAAAAATTCCTTTTAGACAGATGGTCTCATGCTAGAAAACAAGATAATGAGAAACATGTGGGGTTATTTTCTACTGGTATTTGCTTATTACAGGTTCATGGATATATTCAGAAGGAGAAGATTATTGCGTCTATAAATCCTAGTTGCAAGCAAAATCTTATAAATGTCAATTTGGCAACAAAATTTGCAAGTTCCACCAAAACAAATGGAGCACACACAAGTTAATAATGAGGAGGTGCAAGTTTATAAAGATTTGAAGATTTCTATGGACAAGTATGTATTGCATTCTGATTTTTATGCTTCAAATATGGCTAATGTGGATGTTGTTTTGGGATACCCTTGGATGGAATTGGTGGGTACTATCAATATTAATGTGCAGAAGGAATTCCTAAAGCTTTGGTATAAAAAGAAGAAAATTACATTACATGATATTTCCATCAATAAACAGGTAGAGTCCAAGGAGGCTGAAACAGAAGATGTTCCAAGGATTGACACATCAGATAATGAGCCCTTAATGGTTGACAACCAAACACAAACATCAAACCAGGTACCAGAAATATAGGGAGAATCCAAGGAGGCTGAAACATAAAATATTACAGGGATTGATACATCATATGAGGACTTAGTGGTTGAAGTAATATTGGAATATAAGAAACAATAACAGGCACCACAACATGTACCAGCTACCAATCAGGCTCCATTAGGTGGTGAATTAAAGAAAAAGACGTTGTTGGTTAAAACTTCAGCATATCACCATGCACATCACCCTGCAAGAAAACAACCAACAAGATGGCAATGAATTAGCCACAAGGACAACAACCCCTGCATGATAGATAGAGAGAAGAGAAGATCTGCCTACTACACATCAACACAGAAGAGCCGCCAGGGTCAACTTCCATCTCAAGCGAGCGAGGCACCAGTTGGATCGAGGGTTCACCTTTCTCTTGGATGGCTAAATGCACATGCATGGTACTAGTGGACTACTCTTCTGAGTAGATCTTATTATTTTTGTTCTTCGTATGTTTCGGGGATGAAACATGTTAAGGGGGGTGGAATGTAGTATACCTAGGGGGGATAATATGGGGTACAGAGGGAGGTACCTAAGGGAATAATGTAATAATGGGATAGGCCATAGTAATAAATAAGGTGGTTAACCCGTATTATGTAAGGGACCACAAGTAGTTAGAAATAATGTAATAAGCCCATGGTGTTTGATAGATGGTATTGAGGGAACCATGGTAATGACCCATGGTATTGTATGTATGAGGCCTATATAGAGGCTAGAGACTCCCCATTGAGAGATGTCAAGGAATATTGTATGAACCAGCATATGGCTTGTGGAGTGTTCTCCTTCCTTAAGGAGTGAATGTATGGTGATACCCTACCTTAAGGGTTTGATTAATAAAGTGAAGCATTTCTATCTATATTCAGATCTTGTTATTTCTTGGGTATATTTGTATTCTCATATATTTTTGGATTAGATCCATAATAGATGGTTCCTTTCTTCTTTTCACCAATCAACTAACTTGGATGACTATAATGGGAGGGTTGTTATGACAGAAGAGGCAGCCTCCTTTTCCCTCGCATGTGTGATTGTAATGGGCCTTAGAGCAACCCTCTTACCTTCAATTTCCCTCCTTGAACCTTCGCTTGAGAGAGTGGTCTTCTTCGCTTGACTTAGGAGGCCTTGTAGGCCTAGTGAGTAGCCCAAACAAGGAAGAATATATAACTGTGATCTCACTCCTGATATAGCCATAGACTATCCTTCATTTCCTCGCACATGTGACTATGTATACCCTAGAAAATAGTCCTTCAATCTTTGATGTTCTTCCTCCTTACTTCTCTGCCCTAGTAGACCTTTTACCTCGGCTTCCTTTGTTCTTCTTGTCCGCTTTCTATTGCGGATTTCAGAGCTAAATTTGTGCGTTGTATTTAGAGTGGACAACCTCTATAAATAGAGGATTATCCCTCCATTTAGGCTGACTAGTCAACTATTTGTAGGCCGACTTGTAGAATGGACTTCAGATGGTTCTTTGGTAGAGTTATATGCTTGAAGGGGATTCTTGATGGTGCCTTTTCATAGGAGGATACTTGACTTCGCTTGGAGGTTTTCCCTACATAATCATACATGATGTAACATGCCTTCAAAATTTTCTTTTGACTATTTGACTCACCTATAGCACTTAAACTAGTGCTAGAACTATTTCAATGAGAAAGAAACTCATTGACATATATTATAAAATAATATTTCTTTTTCTTGAATACAAACAAATATCAAAAGTAGATTTATGAAGACCGAACCTAGTTAGATTTCCTTCAAAAAGGTGTATAACATAGGTTATAAACTTCTTTTGATCCAATTTTATCTACCTCCACGTCTCTCTAAAGATATTACAACTCCCAACCTCATATCCATATAAAATAATAGGCACGATGAGAGTCTCAAAGAGTATTTTTCTTTTCCTTTTTCTAATCTCATATTTAGAGATCTCTTGACTTACCATTGTTCTAAACTCCATAGTCAACTTTCCATCCTCTATTTCTCCTTTTCTTGATGCTATAATTCTAATTGATCTTGTGTTAGATATCAATTTCAATATATTTGTATTAAGGAACTTCCTCCAATTTTTTGTTGTCATATATAAAGGTACATAAGTGATCTTTCTGGATTTAATTATCATGACTTTTGTTTTGACAATATTAACATTCATACCCACCTTAGAGTAGAAATATTGTAGCATTATTAGATGCTTGCTAGGATTGTAAGGAATCCTCACTAAGAGAACAATATCATCATTGTAAATAATAAGAGTGATGACTAGACCAGTGAGAGCAGCCCAACACAACATGTTTCTTCCAAACACACTTGTAACTTATTAATGTATATGACAAAAGGAATAGAGGACAAGGGGCACCCTTGTTTGACTCTGATATTGCAATTAATATGTTCCAAGTAACCCCCAATGGCCCTAAATGTGATAATAACATTATCATACAACCTTTTCACAACAAACCTCAATTGAAGAAGATCCTTTATCTCTTGTAACGATTTGTCCTAGGAATAATGCCAAAAGAGTTTCTAAAGTCAGCATAAAAACAAATGAGATTAGTTTTATTATTGTGACACTCCTCCATAATGATATGAAGAGTAGAAAAGTTGTCCATTATAGAATTATATCTCTTAAAATAAACTTGGCGTTTACCTCATTTATCAAGGCTTTCCAGCCATATGTTAATTTTATTTTCCAAAATAATTCCACACGTCTTGGATAAAATGGGACTAATCATAATGATCCTATAATTAGAGGGAATGTCTTTATCCCTAATTTTAAACACAAGTACAATGATGCTCTACATCCAAAGCTTTGGGAAGACTTGCTTCACTACAAAATTGAAGAGCTTGTGTATGTGAGGGATGAAGATAGGTCCTCCTATTTTAAACTTTTCAGCTTGGTAGCCTCCAAATGTTCTTAGTTTTCTCAATTGTGTACACCTTAACCCCAAAGTCTATGTCTTCTAGAGAAAACGTTTCATCCACTATAAGGAACATTTGAAATGGTGTCCATGGTATTGGGGGACTCACAAATATTTTTAATGTAGGAATTCCAATTCATCAAGGGAATCATACTATTGTTTTAGTTTTACAAAATAGAAATTTTCTCCAAAACTTCCTAAGATGATATTTAGATAGGTGCAATAATTGCACTTATTTTCTATTTACATAGTACCTTTTATTCCTTTTAACAGGGGCTTTGTATGCATTTATCTTATTGGGATTTGAAGATTCATTAGAAGAATCCCTAATTGTCTTTCTAGCGATTTTACAATCATTATCATACTAAAGTTCGGTCATTATACTATTCATTTTATGTGACACCTTGATAGAGAAAGTGTTAATGGAAGTAGAGAGACTTGTAGTAAAATTATGATAGAGGTCTTCAATATTTTAAACGCATAGGCGAAATCCTTATTGATTTAATTAAGAAAACAATTTCACAAAAAATTATTAAAAATATTTTTAATAATAACGAGGAAAATGTTGTAACATAAACTCCAAATGGATACGTTTGGATAAGGGAAGGGGCACTTGCCTTTCCATTATCATCTTCCAAATGAATACGTTTCAATAAGGGAAGGGGCACTTCCCTTTCCTTTATGCGTTTGAAATTATCGACCATGTGAGCTTGGGATTGCCCATGGGTAGCTCAAGGGATTTTGTATCATTATGCAGAGCCATACTGTAATTTACTTGATCCAAGAAATTATAGCTAGGCTTTTAATTTCTATGCTGAGCTATATAAGTTAAAGTTTTAATTCAATATGGTTACATGGGTGGGATTATTTGTAAATTGATTCTAAACAAAAAAATTCTAAAAATCGAAATTGCAATCAAAATTGATAAAGCTCCGCCACTTGTGAAACAAGATTTAGCCAAATTAAGTAGTTCAATTGATCGAAACTGCCTGTTAAGTCATGAACACTATAGATTTAATTATTTTGACTCTTTTTGGGTCAAGCCCTACCTTTGGGTTGGACAATTAGGTTAAGAGAGTGCGCTGCCCCTTCAAGTGGCTCGGCCTATCCAGTTGGATGCCATATGGACTCTGTGTAGGAGTACCATCTGTTGTTTTAAGTCAGTGGATTGACATGGTCACATGTGGAGGAAAACCGACGAGGTGCCCACAGCGGATATCGGGCTCAGAGCGAAAATGGTTTTGGCCGACAAATTTAATTCAATATCCAATGAAATTAAGCCATGTAATTCAATATATTTATCGGATGTTGTAGTCTAACTTTTTTCCAAATTTTCTCTGAAAATTATAGAGATTTTGACAAGATTTTGATAAAATCCAATAGGAATTTTTGTAAATCTGGGTTATAGCTATTAATCTTTAATATTTTGGGTGTCCTAATTTTTTTTTATGACTCTAAATCTATTTCAACCATCCATAACATGATTCAAACACTGCTACCAGATTTTTTGAAAATTTTAAACCAAATTCATACCACTTTTAACCCTCATAACAATTCCTCAACCTCAATTAACCACACCCATCAAATCATTTTTAAGAGTTAATTGATCCCTATTTCGTGACATGATACACAATATTCACCGTTAATCTCGTTCAATTAGGCTAAGCCTCAACCAGGTGTTGGGTTGATTTTTGGTTTCATCTAAAAATGTGATTACCATTAGTCAAAGGGACTACGGATTGCTCCCAATGTGTTATATATTTATAATATGACCCTAAATCATCATCACATACATAATATATTTTTATTAATAAAGTTAATTATTATATAATATATATATAATTTTTTTTGAATAATGGTAAGGGTAAATAAGTTTGAGCTAAGGGACCATATGGTACGGCATGCATTTCTACTATTAATTAAGTATCATTTTGTGGATTCTGGATGTCACATTATCTGCCATGTAGTCGTAGTATTAGTAAAGCAATCGTAGTATTAGTAAAGCATTATCTTGTGGCTGTGGGATGGTACAACATTTGTCATACGACGGTTGTATAGACATATTGATGTGGTATTGATATAAATATTTTTAACATTATAATTTTATGGAAAATCATAACAACCATATATTACACTGATTATTGGTTTAGTGCATGGTCAATGCCCATGTATGGTATAGATGGTAGTAAATCTTAACAACTATGCACTAAGTCAATCATTGACTTAGTGCATGGCCAATTTCCATATATTGTATGGATGGAAGCTTTACATCTTTAGGTCACTTCAAGAATGTTGTTTTTTTATAGGAAAGACACAGTTGTTTGATTGACCACTGAGTGAAAGGATTAAGGGACGAAAAGACATTAATGTGAGTTACTCTGCCCATCTACCAGCTCGCCCCTCTATCATATTGCATTGTTGTAATCTCTACATACGACCCTATAATCTTTGCATTTGAGTTCTGAAGCAAGATCTAGTGCCCAAGACCTAGAGCTAGAGTTGAGCACGAACAACTGAGAAAGGAGTCGAGCACAGTCACAAGTTGTTTACAACAATCTCAGTCACTTTTTTTCGTTGTTTTCTTCCCTTCCCATATGTCTGGCACAATATCTTGAAATCCCTGTGCCGAATCCGCTAGGATACAACTCTTTTAGTTAAAGTATTTCTATGTTTTATATATATAAGACTTGACATTATAAAACACTATACTAAATAGAGAACATAGGTAGAGATGTTTATATACACAAATAAGGATTGGTTGTGATTTTTTCTCTGTGAGTCTAGTTCCAGCCACGGTTGCAGAACAAGTGTCCTAACAAGTGTTCTCTTAGACCTGTAGGATACATAGGAGGTTCTATCTCAGATACCCTTCAAAGACTCCAGATGAAAAGTTAGTTATGACACAAAAATACATATTTTAGGAAATAAATATTTCTTACCCTAAGATATGATTAGGACCAATTTCGCAAGTCTGCGATCTATTAAAGTTTGTTAAAAGATTTCAGATGAATTTATGAGGTGTGATTGAGATGCATATATCTCATCAAATTTTCAAGAAGTATATTTTATTTTTTACACAGATAGAAGTGATGACATGATCTCCAAATAATAAATATATAAATAAATAATGAAACAATCCACACTCGGTGTATCCGTTTAAGACATGAACGGGCATTTGGATCTGTGAAGACCTTTCACACCCAAAATGGCTAGCCTACCTAGTCCTGCTCTACACTTTATTTGAATGAATTAATAAGTTGCACTTTTCATTTCGATATGGTTGCTTCTCATACCTGAAAATATATGCTTGAAGGGACATCATCAGCATCAAAGAACCATCAAACTCAAAGTAGACTGAGTCTTTTTTGGTGAAATTTAATTTTTCGTTACCACCATCTACATTTCCCTATAAAAACACCATACTATGTTCATGTTTCCTTTATTTAAAATACATTGTTCACTTTCAAATTTAAAAATTAAAAACATTTGTGAAGCAACTCATAAAACTTAAAAATTAATAACTTGCACAGAGTTCATTTGTGAGCAGCTCATATCTATATATAGATTAGGTCTTTCCATCCTTCAGAAATGGCTGAATGCAATCTCAATAATAAACACGATGGCAATGGATATAGCTTGTTATAGTGCTTACCATAAAATCAATTTCATTTTTTCCGAAGAACCTCAAAATAAATTTCATGTATTAAGTCTATATAATTTAACATAGATGTATTCTAATTTTATAAAATGTTTGGGCTTAAACGTTTTATTTAATAAATTTAAAAATATTTATAATAATTAAATATCATACAAATACACTAATTATAACTTCACAGTTTCTCAGTTCGCTGGGCATCTCAAGAATGAAGGAATAGAAGAAGCATGATGTACTGGAAAAAATAAGACGAGTGGACAATTGATCTCCTTTGTTGGTGGTCATTTGCAAGGCTTAAGCAGACACTTAATATTTCCTCCACCCAGATAGCTCCCTTGAAATATTTCCAACATAATTATGTACAACTTGGCTAAAATGGAGCATATAATTAGAGGGAACGATTTTATCCCCAATATTAAAGGTAAGTACAATGAGGCTTTATGTCCAAGGATAAAGGAAGCCTTGCTTCACTGTCAAATTGAAGAACTTATGTAAGTGAGGTATGAGGATAGACCCTCCTATTTTAAAATTTCTAGGTTGGTATCCTTCAATGTCCTTAGCTTTCTCAGTCGCAAGTTGCTTAACCCCAAACTCAATGTCTTCCAAAGAAAAGATTTCATCTTCTATTAGGACATTCAAAATGGTGCCCATGGCATTAGGGGATTCATAAAGAGTTTTAAGGTAGGAATTTAAATTCTTCAAGGGAGTTCAATTATTTTCTTTAGTTTTACAAATTATAATTTTCCTCCAAAACTTCTTAGGATCATATTTAGATATGTACAACTACTCTTGTTTTCTATTTATATAGTACCTTTTTCTTCCTTTTAATAAGAGAATTGTGTAATTTATTTTCTCAAGATTTAATCATTTGTTAAGAGAATCCTTAATTGATTTTCTAGCAAATTTACAATAATTATCTCATCAAAGGTTGGTTGTTCTATTATTCTTTTTAGATGACACCTCAATAGAAAACTTGTTAACAGAAACAATAAGGTTTTAGTAAAATTAGATAGATATTTTCGATGTTACCCTTATAAATCAAGAGGTGAAAATCTATATTTAAATATTTTCAGAAGAGGTCAATTTTACTTTTATCAAAAAGGAAGTGCCTTCAATTCTCACAATCCTCTTGAATAGCAAAGTTTAGAGTTAAGGTTAAAGGTTTATGATTAAAATTAGGCTCATGGTCATTTAAGAGGTCAAACTTTAATATTTGGGCCAAAACAAGGATATCATATATCACTTCATCCATGACACAACTGTCAAGCCCATGAATACAAGTCATCTAGTTGAATTTTCTTCATTTGATGATGCCATTGCAAATTATCTGGTATTTAGAATTACAAAGCTTGACAAGCTCAATATTAAATAAATTCTCAGTCATGTCTTTAAAGTTTCATTTGTATTTACTTGCTAAAGCAATGCCTTCATCTAGCCACAGAGGATTAAGGTTAGAATCATTATGTAGAATAATAACTTGGTTAGCCGTAGTACATTAAAGTCTCCTAACAAGAGGATATTACATTTATTCTTTAGTTTGTGAATATCTTGTTCCACAATATTATAAGATTAATTTCTATTCAGATTGTTTTTTTATTGAAGGAAAAGTTGAATCTAGGCGCGAAATAACAAAATGCAATATAAATCTTCTTAGCATTAGTGCTAGACATTTCTATCCAAATGTATTGCACTACAATAAATTAAGCATTACCTTAATTTTTTATGACATAGATGTTGATGATGACGATGATTAACATCCACTAAGATCGAATATGGTTTATGGGAACCTAAGAAAGTAAGAGATTGCTTGAAATTCTTTAGAATTTTATTTCTATGCTCAAAAAGCACTTAGAGAAGCATTCCAAGATCACCATATTTTTATTTAGTTAAATGGTTGAGTAGGTCAGTAATATGACAAATAATTTGAAATTGGTATCTAATTAGAGTATAAACTGAACAATCTAAGAGAAAATGTTTTTTATCTTCAACCCTCTTAGTGTCACAAAGATGACACTCTTTCATCCCATGGTATTTTGGGAATTGACTAATGCCCAATTTCACTATGGAATTGTGAGAATTTATTGTTATTTTAGGAATATTTTTCTTTACACTAGTCAAGAGAGAGAGAGAGAGAGAGAGAGAGAGAGAGAGAGAGAGAGAGTTGATTTTTGAGATTGGAATTGATCACCTCCTTATGATATCTTAGTTTCCTTTTTTGTCTAACTCTTTATAATACCACAATTTCTTCTTAAATTTAAATGCAATAATATTTTAAATATTATATTTATTTTCCATAGTGATCTCCTCCTTTTTACCGCAATGATCTAGCCAATACTAGGGATCCTTATGCCATCCTCACTTTAGTCAAAGGTTGTTTTGGCTAGAGTTAGAAGAAATTTTAGGAAACCTATTGTTTTCCATTTTATTTAACCTATTCCTATACATAATATGCCTAGTCATAGTCATGCTTTCAATGAGGGAAACACTTACTTCGATGAAGAGTACAAAATAGGGTGCACTTCCTTCAATCTTGAGATTAAATGGTTGTTTGCTATGATTTCTTAAGATAAAAGCATCACATTGCTTCAGTTTCCTTGGAATAGTTGGCAAACTAGAAACACCATTTATTTTCAACAAACAAATATTGTCATAATTAAGATGTCCAAATATTGCATGCCAAAGAATAATAAATGGAAATGTACCTTCACTATACTGAGAACTATATGCAGATTTTTGTGCATGAGAAAATGTTCTGACGCAACTTCAATAGTCTTTCATCCTTTATTCCAGTCATGACAATTGTGTTGTTTGATACTTTCCTTATCTCTATTTTTCCATCAAACATCCAGATGGAGTGTCCTTGATGATGGATGTGAATAAGGGACAACAAGTTTCTCCATAGTTCAGAAGGTAGAGTACATCAGAAAAAAATCAAGAAGTCTAGGAAATTTATGCCTAATTATGTTAGGTGTAGATGGCTTTAATTGTTTGCAAAGTATAATGCTCCCTCTAGATTGTCACTAAGGTATTCAAAGAAGTCCTTCTGAAATATCATATGGCAGGTTGCACCTGTATCAAGCAACCATGCATCTTTCCAAGAAGAAAATGAAGTATGAAACAAACCTTCAATTAGTCCAATATTGCAATGAGCAACAATGTAATGAGAAGATTCAAGTGTTTTACCTTTCGTTGGTTCTAGTGTTTTACCTTTGTCTTCTTTTTGTTCTTGCTTGATTATTTGCCAAGGGTTTTTACATGTGGATGCATCATGTCCATTTCTATCATAGTGAATGCAGTGAAGATCAATCATTTCTCCTTGATGGTGCTTACCACCCATACCTCTGTTATTCTCTCTTCTATGTCCTCTTCTACCACCTATTCCTTTAGGAGAATTTCTTGATAAATTCTTCTCTTTATGTGCAAGGAATATTGATTCTTCCGAGGACTAAGAAGTTGTCTTCCTCTTCCCAAAATATTTCTCTCGTCCTGCAAACTTCTCCACAAGAGTGTCAAAAGTATTGTCATTGAGTTGGGCATTAGCTTGTAAGGATTCAATATATTGAGAATATGTAGGATAGAGGGACTTAAAAAAGGCTATGGTAGGGATGTCCACTTTAAATCCAATGTCTTCCACATCATGCATGATTTATCTGATCTTTGAAGCTAGGGCCAAGGGGTCATTGTCCTTCAACTTTAGGTTGAAGAGCTTGATCATCAACTAAACTACTTCCAATTCTAAGTGTTACTCATATAGATCTTTCAAATTATTCAATGCATCATAAGCATTTGTAATTGGAAATATATGATGATTCACTTCTTCACTTACAAAAGAAACAATTAGTGCATAATCTTTGTTGTCATTATTCTCCCAAATGGCTATCTCTTTATATGATGTGAGTTTGGCAGGTGCATTGTCACCTTCTCCTTCACATATTCCTTTCCATAAGTCATTAAAAATGAGAGTATGATCTGATACCATGTTAGTCTATACAAGTTGTGGTGAAAATAATAGTGTACAACATCAACTCCACAATGTGTGCCTCCCCATGAAACCACGACTATCACCAAAGTGTAAAACCAGGGCGGAATTACTAAGAGGTGAAGTCAATTATAGTCTGAGTTACCATGCAACCAACAAAGGTGCAAGGGTCTACTTCCACAATTATAGTCATAGATACCACAATTCCACCATGTAGACAAACCAAATGGGTCACAAGCAAAGAAAATGGGTAATGAGAGTTTCTAGGTCATGGAGCAAAGGACAAGAAGAATGTGGCTAGTGCATGAGGAAAATGTCAATTAGAGGAATGGATGCATGAATGGAGGGAATAAAATGTTGAAAATAAGGACAAACCTACAAATCAATGTTGCTAGAAACTAAGAGACTTGCATAGCATAAGAAAAATGCCAAAATTCGAATGTTGAGAATGAGTGGTGTTATACAGACAATGTCAATAGAGAAAGAGCACACGTCTACTTTGTTGTTGCTGCATCATAGGAATAGATGAGGAATAGTTATGTTCTCAAACCACCAACGAAACAGGCAAAAAGTGGTCATGATACCACCAACACAATAGACAAGGGGTAGTTCTGACTCCACCAGCGTAACAAATGAGGAGTAGTTCCAACACCACCAACGTAACTAGTAATAGATGAGGTTTTATAAAGAGTAGTATTGTCTATTGAACGTTAAAGTAGGGAAGAAATCCAAACTTTTCACCACAGGAGCATGCAATCATTCTCTAATACTCAGAACTGACAGGGTGCCATTTAGGTCAGAGCATGAGATAATTTAGGTGTTAAGCGTACTCTGATACCATTTTAGGCTAGGAAGGTAACTCCCAATTGTATGCATTTGATTAATGTGGGAATAATTATATACATGAACAGGGATGACCTTTAGGATTAAAATTCCAAGGTATCTTCCCATTCTAACTATTCAAATTTATCTATTTACATATTTACATGTTTTCACCCAATCCTTGAGGATTAGCTGTGTTGAAGAATATAGGGAAAAGTAGTGTAGTGTGATTCTTTGTTTCTCAATACCAATTTGTGGATTCCTTTTACTTTTCTTTTTAGTGTATTCTTCTTCTTATTATTATTAGATCATATGTGTATACTTCATCAAACTGCTACCAAAACAAAAAAACAAGAACACAACATGTTGGCTCTCTGCCAGGGCCAAAACCTATCTTCTCTTGAGAGGAAAACCCTTTAGTGAATTTCTCTTATTGAAGCTTCTATTGATTAATGCCAAACCCTAGATCCCTGACAAGAGGATCCTCCAAGCACAAGTCAAGTCTTCCCTCCTTTCTACACCTTATTCTTCGACACTTCTTCTGGCACTTCGTTCTTCTTTTAACTTGTTAGTAAATCTTGTTGCACTTGCTCTACGGAAGAGACCTTTGATGAGACCCTTTTCCTATGATGGTACCTTTCTTATTTTCACCATAAACTAACTTGGATGAATGTAATGGGAGAGTTTTTATGACAATAGAGGCAACCTCCTTTTCCCTCGCACATGTGACTGTAATGGGCATTAGAACAACCTTCTTACCTTTGCTTTTCCTCCTTGAACCTTCGCTTGAGAGGGTGGTCTTCCTTGTTTGACTTAGGAGGCCTTGTAGACTTGGTGACTAACCCAAACAAGGAAGAATATATAATTGTGATCTCACTACTGATATAGCCGCAGACTATCCTTCATTTCCTCGCATGTGTGACTGTGTATACCCTAGAAAACAATTCCTGAATATTTGTTGTTCTTCCTCCTTACTTCATTGCCTTATTAGACCCTTTACCTCAGCTTCCTTCATTCGTATTGTCCTCTTTCTCTTGCGGATTTTAGAGCTAAATTGGTGCATTGTATTTGGAGTGGGCAACCTCCATAAATAGAGGATTGCCCCTCCATTTAGGCTGACTAGACTTGTAGAGTGGACTTTGGATGGCTCTTTGATGGAGTTATATGCTTGAAGGGACTTCTTGATGGTGCCTTTGCATAGGAGGATACTTGACTTTGCTTGGATATTTTCCCTACATATCCATACATGGTGTAACATGCCTTCAACATTTCCTTTTGACTATTTGATTCACCTATAACACTTAAACTAGTGCTAGACCTATTTCAATGAGAAATAAACTCATTGACATATATTATAAGATAATATTTCTTTTTCATGAATAAATACAAATATCAAAAGTACATTTATGAAGACTGAACCTAGTTACATTTCCTTCAACACTCCCTCTTAACTATGGAGGTATTCATACAACATTACAAGGTATTTGGCTATTATCAATCTTGAAGAATTCACATAAGAGAAGTCGGATTAGTAATCCATTTGTTATAGCATCATCTGCATCATCATTGTCATAGTGCAAGGCCTTGACTAATAGCTCCATCTCTCTACGAGATCATGAGCTACAATGCTGGTGAGACCAATTATTTAGAGACACCTTCATCATTGTCTCTCTAGGTACATACCTACCCGGGTGTTCTCCGAGTATAAACTTCTAGGTCTATTCTTATCTTGGGTTCCCAACCCTCAAAGAATATCGATCCTCTTTCCTACTCTTGTCTTGGATTCCCTAAACATCCTCAAAGAGTATCGGATGCTAGATGATTACCTAATCTTACCATTCTTTCTTCCTGAGTGAAGACAAGAATGTTATGTCTATCTTGTGTCTACATTTCCATTCATGGCCTTCATATAGACTTATAGTTATTAGTCCTGGTCTAGTGCATGACCCATGAAATGGAAAACATAATTGTCACTCCTTTGAAATTAGGGGTGATCTAAAACTCCCTCTTGATCAGGGACTTGTCGGAGCTCCCTCTTAACTGGGGACTCTTTCCTTTATCAGCAGCTTCTTCTTCGTGGGTCCTTCGTCTGCTTGATCTCCTTCCTTTCTTGATGTCATGAAGTCTTTGTTTGAACTCCTTCTTGGTAGGGCACCATCCATTGATCACTTTCCTCCATGGTTTTTCATGTCATTGATTCCTTCACGGAAAGTGGCTTTCATGTTATACATCAAGTTTTCTTGTCATCTTGGCTACTCCTTTGTCATCTTTTGGATGCTTCAGAATATTCTTCTCATGGATGCTTCCTTGTACTTGCTTGTTTACATGATTTTACCTAGTAGCTCATCATGACTTCATCTCGATATTGCTTCAACATTGTTTTTTCTTTTGTTGGATGGCATCTTCATAAGGACATCTCTGTAGAGTAGAATCAATTATCTACACCTTTTATATCTCCAAGGCCTTCATAGGTGTCAAGGGTCCTTTCTTCCTTTATCAGATTTGTCTTGCCTTCTTTCGAGAGATATCTTCACAGTATCTTGTCAGATAGTGATTCTTAGTGATCATGGTGTTCTTCCACATGTTTGATCTATTTCTTCATTTGCTTCTTCTTAGATAGATAGGTCAACCATCTAATGCTTCTTGTGAGAGAATTCTTTCATTTCTTGCTTTTTGGACTAATCAACATTTCTTCTTGCTTCTTAGTCAGCAATCTTAAACTCCTTATGTGAGCATATTCTTTTGTTGACCTTCATAGAATTGTAGTACATGCCTTTGAGCATGTCCTTTGTGAAAGAGGTTCTTTCATACTTGATCATGTTATAGAATTATTCCCATAATATAAAAATGATAACATGACTAAATTTTGATGCATACATACCTCATCGTGATTCTCCTTTGATCATCCTTTGGTGTGGCCCTTCTTGATTCATCTTAGCTTTCCTGCATATCATCCTTTTCTTGAATCCCATGAATGGGATTCCAATGAGATATGTTTTGGTCCATGAACCTTCTTTTGAAGATTCCATCATAGAATCTTAAATATCCTTGCCTTGAAAATTTTTCCTTTCTTTTGATGATGGAGACCTTCTAAGATTCTTAATCATGATCAATTTTCCTTTAATCATGGATGAGGTCTTATACTAGGTATGCTTCTTCTACATGAATTTCTTGAGCTATATCTGTCATGCTCTTATATTATAGAAGATATTACTACTCATGCATTTTTGTTCTTATTGTAAATGCTACATCTTCATGAGTTTCTGGAATTCTATGTACATCATGTTGCTAGATTCTAGAGGATGTTTCTAGCCATGCAATTTTAATTTATTCCTACATGCTCCTATCCTACTCAAAACTTTGAAACAAGTCTAGAAGTAAAGAATTTGACCTAGTCATAGTAGAGATCCAGAGGATCTTCCTTCTTTTGTTTTTTTCCTTCTTCTTTCATCTCTTGAGTTATGTGAGTTTCTTCCATCTTCCTTTTGTTTTTGTTTGTTCTTCATGGACCAAACTTGCCAAATTTACCCTTTCTTTTGGCAATGGTAGAAAATTCTTGCTCCTTTGATCCCACATCTTCTTTTTCCTTAAGTCTAGATTCCTTTCTCCTGCATAAAGACCACATTTAATTGAGAGTGGTTGCTTCCTTTTTGGCATATATTCTTGATGTGAAGTTTACCCATTCCTCAGGTAGAGCATTGAGTACTACAGTTGTCATCTCTCTGTCAGACATGACTTCCCCAAGCTCTTGAAGTTGATCTCTCATTTCAGATATTTTCATGAAGTAGGGAGCTATTCCTTCCTCTATTATCTTCATCTTTTATAATTCATTCCTTAGAGATATTACTTCTCCGGTTGTAGATATCGAGAATAGCTCTACTATCTTATCATAAATTTCTTTTGATGTCTCAAACTTGGAGACATAAGGAATGAGAGAGTCTTTGATTGATTCTATCATAATCGTTTGAGCTCTTGTCTCATTCTTATTGTACTTGGCTAAGGCTTGACTTTGTTCCTTTGCATGGATAGTGATATTCCCTTTGACATACACTAGGAGTTCATTCTCGTTGAGTAGTAGAACAATCTTCTTCTTCCATGCAAGAAAGTTATTGGTTCCTACCAATTTTTTGCTTGCCTTGCAAAAAGACATTGATGTATATTCAAAAGGGGACATGTACTTACTTGATATATTTTTGAGATGTAATGGATTTGCTTCCTCCATGAAGACTTGAAGGCTTTCCTTCCTAGGATCTTGATGTACTTCAAGTTGCCTTCTTCAAGTGGACTTGCTCGATGATGAGATTTGCTTGATGACTTGGAGCTTGATGTAGGTCTTGCTTCAATCTGATCTTCTTTGTAGGTGCCTTTATGTAAGGTTCTTAATCTTACTATCTATACCTCCTTGATGAATGATAGTTTGTAAACCCTTCTTGTCCTTGGAGTGATTGAGACTTATAGGCTTGATGCTTCAACTTTGTAGTTACTTCTCCTTGACGAGTGTTCTTGAGTTTCCCTTTCCTTGATGTGTCACCTTAGCTCTCATCCCATGTTGAAGAATCTAGGGAAAAGTAGTGTAGTGTGATTTTTCGTTGCTTGATAACAATTTATGGATTCCATTTACTTTTCTTGTTAGCTTATTCTTCTTCTTCTTATTATTAGAGCATATTTGTGTACTTCATAAAGCTACTACCAAACCACAAAAACAAGAACACATGATGTTGGCTCTCTGCTAGGGCCAAAACCTATCTTCTCTTAAGAGGAAAACCCTTTAGTGAATTTCTCTTATTGAAGCTTCTATTGATTAATGTTTAACCCTAGACCCCTAACAAGGGGATCTTCCAAGCACAAATCAAGTCTTCCCTCTTTTTTGCACCTTATACTCTGACACTTCGTCCCTTCTTCCGACGCTTCGTTTTTATTTTAAGTTGTTAGTAAACCTTGTTGCACTTGATCTAGAGAAGAGACCTTTGATGAGACCCTTTTCCTATGATGGTGTAGTATACCTAGGGGGGATAATATGGGGTACCGAGGGAGGTACCCAAGGGAGTAATGTAATAATGGGATGGGCCATAGTAATAAATAAGGTGGTTAACCCGTATCATGTAAGGGACCACAAGTAGTTGGCAATAATGTAATAAGCCCATGGTATTAGATAGATGGTATTGAGGGAACCATGGTAATGACCCATGGTATTGTATGTATGAGGCCTATATAGAGGCTAGATACTCCCCATTGAGAGATGTCAAGGAATATTGTATGAACAGGCATATGGCTTGTGGAGTGTTCTCCTTCTTTAAGGAGTGAATGTATGGTGTTGTCCTACCTTAAGGGTTTGATTAATAAAGTGAAGCCTTTCTATTTATATTTAGATCTTTTTATTTCTTGGGTATATTTGTATTCTCATATATTTTCGGATTAGATCCATAACAAGTGGTATCATAGCACTTTCTTGGGCAAAACAGAGTATTTTTTTTTCTTTGCAGGAATTTTTTGGGTGGCGAGTTTACAGATCAGATATTTATGTTTTGGTGCAAAATTTGTAGAATCTAGTTGCATATCTGAGTTGTTGGAGAAAAACCACCCAATTTGAAAAAAAAATCAGCCGAATTGGAGTCCAGATAAGAGAGATATCGCTGATTTAAATATCAGCTGCGTTGTAGACATTTTTCGAGGAAGCGAGTTTGCAGATCAGATATGTACATTCTGGTGCAAAATATATAGAATATAATTGTAGATCTAGGTTTTTTGTGAAAAAACACCCAATTTGAAAAAGAAATAGGCCAAATCGGAGCCTGGATGAGGGAGATATTGCTAATTTAAAAATCAGCTGTGTTGTGGACATTTTTCAGGGTGACGAGTTTGTGGATCAGATATGTACGTTTTGGTGCAAAATATGCAGAATATCATTGATGATTTGGGTTCTTTGAGAAAAAATACCCAATTTGAAACAAAAAATCGGCCGAATAGGTGTCTGGATGAGGGAGATATATCTGATTTAAAATCAACTATTTTTTCGTAAATTCTTGTGACAGTGAGACAGTTGCAGCGCGAATCTAAAATTCTAGTGCCTAGATCAGGATTTTTATCACATAGGAAGATGCAGAATGGTTGTTCCATTTCCAAAAATAGGTCATAATAGGGATTCTAAGCAATATTGACTAAATTGTGACAATTTCAAATTTTCGCCAAGTGAATTTTTTTCCTAAACCCTCTTCATGGCGATTCTATATTTTATAGGTAAAGTTATTGGTTCTTCTATTGAAAAATAGATAAAATAAAATAAAAGTCATTATGGGAAAAACATTGGCAATTTTGAGTAGTGGCTAATTTTACAAATGAGGCGGCCACATGGTGGGAATTACTTAACAAAAAGAAGTGTTCCAACCTGCCCGATGAAGAATTTGAAAATTTATTTTTAGGCAGATGGTCTCATGCTAGAAAACAAGATAATGAGAAACATGTGGGGTTATTTTCTACTGGTATTTGCTTATTACATATTCATGGATATATTCAGAAGGAGAAGATCATTGTGTCTATAAATCCTAGTTGCAAGCAAAATCTTATAGATGTCAATTTGGCAAAAAATTTGCAAGTTCCACCAAAACAAATGGAGCACACAAAGGTTAATAATGAGGAGGTGCAAGTTTATAAAGATTTGAAGATTTCTATGGACAAGTATGTATTACATTCTGATTTTTATGCTTCAAATATGGCTAATGTGGATGTTGTTTTGGGATACCATTGGATGGAATCGGTGGGTACTATCAATATTAATGTGCAGAAGAAATTCCTGAAGCTCTGGTATAAAAAGAAGAAAATTACATTACACGATATTTCCATCAATAAACAGGTAGAGTCCAAGGAGGCTGAAGCAGAAGATGTTCCAGGGATTGACACATCAGATGATGAGCCCTTAATGGTTGACAACCAAACACAAACATCAAACCAGGTACCAGAAATATAGGGAGAATTCAAGGAGGCTGAAACATAAAATATTACAAGGACTGATACATCATATGAGGACTCAGTGGTTGAAGTAATATTGGAATATAAGAAACAAAAACAGGCACCACAACATGTACCATCTACCAATCAGGCTCCATTAGGTGGTGAATTGAAGAAAAGTACATTGTTGGTTAAAACTTCAGCATATCACCACGTACATCACCCTGCAACAAAACAACCAACAAGATGGCAACAAATTAGCCACAAGGACAACAACCCTTGCATGATAGATAGAGAGGATCGAAGATCTGCCTACTACACATCAACACATAAGAGCCGTCAGGGTCAACTTCCATCTCAAGCAAGCGAGGCACCAGTTGGATCGAGGGTTCACCTTTCTCTTGGATGGCTAAATGCACGTGCATGGTACTAGTGGACTACTCTTTTTAGTAGATCTTATTATTTTTGTTCTTTGTATGTTTTGGGGATGAAACATGTTAAGGGGGGGGAATGTAGTATACCTAGGGGGGATAATATGGGGTACAGAGGGAGGTACCTAAGGAATAAATGAATAATGGGATAGGCCATAGAATAATAAGGTGTTAACACCGTTAAATGTAAGGACCCAAGTAGTTAGAAATAATGTAAAAAAGCCCATGGTGTTAGATGATTGGTTTGAGAACCATGGTAATGACCATGGTATTGTATGTATGAGGCCTATATAGAGCTAGAGACTCCCATTGAGAGATGTCAAGGAATATTATATGAAACAGGCATATGGCTTGTGGAGTGTTCTCCTTCCTTAAGGAGTGAATGTATGGTGTTACCCTACCTTAAGGGTTTGATTAATAAAGTGAAGCATTTCTATCTACATTCAGATCTTATTATTTCTTGTGTATATTTGTATTCTCATATATTTTCGGATTAGATCCATAATAGATGGTTCCTTTCTTATTTTCACCAATAAACTAACTCGGATGACTGTAATGGGAGGTTTGTTATGATAGAAGAGGCAGCCTCCTTTTCCCTCGCATGTGTGATTGTAATGGGCCTTAGAACAACCCTCTTACCTTCACTTTTCCTCCTTGAACGTTCGCTTGAGAGAGTGGTCTTCTTCGCTTGACTTAGGAGGCCTTGTAGGCCTAGTGAGTAGCCCAGACAAGGAAGAATATATAACTGTGATCTCACTCTTGATATAGCCATAGACTATTGTTCATTTCCTCGCACATGTGACTATGTATACCCTAGAAAATAGTCCCTCAATCTTCGATGTTCTTCCTCCTTACTTCTCTGCCATAGTAGACACTTTACCTCGACTTCCTTTGTTCTTCTTGTCCTCTTTCTATTTGCGGATTTCATAGCTAAATTTGTGCGTTGTATTTAGAGTGGACAACCTCTATAAATAGAGGATTATCCCTCTATTTAGGCTGACTAGTCAACTATTTGTAGGCCGACTTGTAGAATTTACTTCAGATGGTTCTTTGGTGGAGTTGTATGCTTGAAGGGGATTCTTGATGGTGCCTTTGCATAGGAGGAGACTTGACTTTGCTTGGAGGTTTTCCCTACATAATCATACATGATGTAACATGCCTTCAACATTTTCTTTTGACTATTTGACTCACCTATAGCACTTAAACTAGTGCTAGACCTATTTCAATGAGAAAGAAACTCATTGACATATATTATAAATAATATTTCTTTTTCTTGAATATAAACAAATATCAAAAGTAGATTTATGAAGACCAAACCTAGTTAGATTTCCTTCAACAAGGTGTATAACATAGGTTATAAACTTCTTTTGATCCAATTGTATCTACCTCCACGTCTCTCTAAAGATATTACAACTCCCAACCTCACATCCATATAAAATAATAGGCATGATGAGAGTCTCAAAGAGTATTTTTCTTTTCCTTTTTCTAATCTCATATTCAGAGATCTCTTGACTTACCATTGTTCTCAACTCCATAGTCAAATTTCCATCCTCTATTTCTCATTTTCCTGATGCTATAATTCTAATTGATCTTGTGTTAGATATCAATTTCAATATATTTGTATTAAGGAACTTCCTCCAATTTTTTGTTGTCATATATAAAGGTACATAAGTGATCTTTCTGGATTTAATTATCATGACTTTTGTTTTGACAATATTAGCATTCATACCCACCTTAGAGTAGAAATCTTGTAGCATTATTAGATGCTTGCTAGGATTGTAAGGAATCCTCACTAAGAGAACAATATCACCAGTGTAAATAATAAGAGTGATGACTAGACCAGTGAGAACAGTCCAACACAACATGTTTCTTCCAAACACACTTGTAACTTATTAATGTATATGAAAAAAGGAATAGAGGACAAGGGGCACCCTTGTTTGACTATGATATTGCAATTAATATGTTCCAAGTAACCCCCAATGGCCCTAAATGTGATAATAACATTAACATACAACCTTTTCACAACAAACCTCAATTGAAGAGGATCCTTTATCTCTTGCAACGATTTGTCCTAGAAACAGTGCCAAAAGAGTTTCTAAAGTCAGCATAAAAACAAATGAGATTAGTTTTATTATTGTGACACTCCTCCATAATGATATGAAGAGTAGAAAAGTTGTCCATTATAGAATTATATCTCTTAAAATAGACTTGGCCTTTACCTCATTTATCAAGGCTTTCCAACCATATGTTAATTTTATTTTCCAAAATAATTCCACACATCTTAGATAAAATGGGACTAATCATAATGATCCTATAATTAGAGGGAATGTCTTTATCCCTAATTTTAAACACAAGTACAAT
This sequence comes from Pinus taeda, assembly GCA_000404065.3. NCBI lineage: Eukaryota > Viridiplantae > Streptophyta > Pinopsida > Pinales > Pinaceae > Pinus > Pinus taeda. The sequence continues at coordinate 33,995 of APFE031577033.1, forward strand.
GATTCTCTACATCCAAAGCTTTGGGAACGCTTGCTTCACTATGAAATTGAAGAGCTTGTGTATGTGAGGGATGAAGATAGGTCCTCCTATTTTAAAATTTTCAGCTTGGTAGCCCCCAAATGTTCTTAGTTTTCTCAATTGTGTACACCTTAACCCCAAAGTCTATGTCTTCTAGAGAAAACGTTTCATCCACTATAAGGAACATTTGAAATGGTGTCCATGGTATTAGGGGATTCACAAAGATTTTTAAGGTAAGAATTCCAATTCATCAAGGGAATCATACTATTGTTTTAGTTTTACAAATTAGAATTTTTCTCCAAAACTTCCTAAGATGATATTTAGATAGGTGCAATAATTGCACTTATTTTCTATTTACATAGTACCTTTTATTCCTTTTAAGAGGGGCTTTGTATGCATTTATCTTATTGAGATTTGAAGATTCATTAGAAGAATCCCTAATTGTCTTTCTAGCGATTTTACAATCATTATCATACTAAAGTTTGGTCATTATACTATTCATTTTACGTGACACCTTGATAGAGAAAGTGTTAATGGAAGTAGAGAGACTTGTAGTAAAATTATGATAGAGGTCTTCGATATTTTAAACGCATAGGCGAAATCCTTATTGATTTAATTAAGAAAACAATTTCAAAAAAAAATATTAAAAATATTTTTAATAATAATGAGGAAAACATTGTAACATAAACTCCAAATGGATACGTTTGGATAAGGGAAGGGGAACTTTCGTTTCCATTATCATCTTTCAAATGAATACGTTTCAATAAGGGAAGGGGCACTTCCCTTTCCTTTATGCATTTGAAATTATCAACCATGTGGGCTTGGGATTGCCCATGGGTAGCTCAAGGGATTTTGTATCATTATGTAGAGCCATAATGTAATTTACTTGCTCCAAGAAATTATAGCTACGCTTTTAATTTCCATGCTGAGTTATATAAGTTAAAGTTTTAATTCAATATGGTTACATGGGTGGGAGTATTTGCAAATCGATTCTAAACAAAAAAATTCTAAAAATCGAAATTGCAATCAAAATTGATAAAGCTTCGCCACTTGTGAAACAAGATTTAGCCAAATTAAGTAGTTCAATAGATCAAAACTCCCTGTTAAGTCATGAACACTATAGATTCAATTATTTTGACTCTTTTTGGGTCAAGCCCTACCTTTGGGTTGGACAATTGGGTTCAGAGAGTGTGCTGCCCCTTCAAGTGAGCCGGCCTAAAAGTGTTACTGTGAAAAAAAAAATAAAAAAATGTGGTAGAAGATTCAAACTCAGCTATCAATTGAGCTTTGTAACGGAATTGAGTGGTGTAGAAGGTGTTCCTTATATGGTGAAATTATAGGGTAATTTCAAATCTGATTATGGGATCAGCTTACGGGGTTTGAAAAAACATGAAATTTGATTTGGAAATTGACAGAACACGTTATTAGTTCATGCCAATCTAGGTGGATGCCATATGGACTCTGTGTAGGAGTACCATCTGTTGTTTTGGGTTAGTGGATTGACGTGGTCACATGTGGAGGAAAACCGACGAGGTGCCACGACGGATATCGGGCTCGAAGCGAAAATGGTTTTGGCCAACAACTTTAGAATTCAATATCCAATGAAATTAAGACCCGTAATTCAATATATTTATCGGATGTTGTAGCCTAACTGTTTTCCAAATTTTCTCTGAAAATTATAGGGATTTTGACAAGATTTTGATAAAATCCAATAGGAATTTTTGTAAATCTGGATTATAGCTGTTAATCTTTAATATTTTGGGTGCCCTAAAGATTTTTGATGACTCTAAATCTATTTCAACCATCGATAACATGATTCAAACACTGCTACCAGATTTTTTGAAAATTTTAAACCAAATTCATACCACTTTTAACCATACTAACAATTCCTCAACCTCAATTGACCATGCCCATCGAATCATTTTTAAGAGTTAATTGATCCCTACTTCATGACACGATACGCAATATTCACCGTTAATCTCGTTCAATTAGGCTAAGCCTCAACCAAGTATTGATTTGTGGTTTCATCTAAAAATGTGATTACAATTAGTCAAAGGGACCACGCATTGCTCCCAATGTGTTATATATTTATAATATGACCCTAAATCATCATCACATACATAATATATTTTTATTAATAAAGTTAATTATTATATACATATAATTTTTTTTTGAATAATGGTAAGGGTAAATAAGTTTGAGCTAAGGGATCATATCGTACGACATGCATTTCTACTATTAATTAAGTATTATTTTGTGGATTCTGGATGTCACATTATCTGCCATGTAGTCGTAGTATTAGTAAAGCATTATCTTGTGGCTTTGGGATGTTACAAGATTTGTCATACGATGGTTGTATAGACATACTGATGCATAGAAATATTGATGTGGTATTGATATAAATATTTTTAAAATTATAATTTTATGGAAAATCATAACAACCATATATTAAGCTGATTATTGGTTTAGTGCATGGTCAATGCCCATGTATGGTATAGATGGTAGTAAATCTTAACAATTATGCACTAAGTCAATCATTGACTTAGTGCATGGCCAATTTCCATATATTGTATGGATGGAAGCTTTACATCTTTAGGTCACTTCAAGAATGTTGTTTTTTTATAGGAAAGACACCAGTTGTTTGATTGACCACTAAGTGAAAGGATTAAGGGACGATGAGACATTAATGTTAGTTACTCCGCCCATCTACCAGCTCGCCCCTCTGTCATATTTCATTGTTGTAATCTCTGCATACGACCCTGTAATCTTTGCATTCGAGTTTTGAAGCAGGATATAGTGCCGAAGACCTAGAGCTAGAGCCGAGCACGAACAAATGAGAAAGGAGTCGAGCACGGTCACAGGTTGGTTACAACAATCTCAGTCACCTTTTTTCGTCATTTTCTTCCCTTCCCATATGTTTGGCACAATCTCTCGAAATCCCTGTGTCGAATCCGCTAGGATACAACTCTTTTAGTTAAAGTATTTCTCTGTTTTATATATATAATACTTGACATTATAAAACACTATACTAAATAGAGAACATAGGTAGAGATGTTTATATACAAAAATAAGGATTGGTTGTGTTTTTTTCTCTGTGAGTCTAGTTCCAGCCACGGTTGCAGAACAAGTGTCCTCTTAGACTTGTAGGATACATAGGAGGTTCTATCTTAGATACCCTTTAAAGACTCCAGATGAAAAGTTAGTTATGACACAAAAATACATACTTTAGGAAATAAATATTTCTTACCCTGAGATACGATTAGGACCAATTTCGCAAGTATGCAATCTATTAAAGTTTGTTAAAATATTTCAGATGAATTTATGAGGTGTGATTGAGATGCAGATATCTCATCAAATTTTCAAGAAGTATATTTTATTTGTTACATAGATAGAAGTGATGACATGATCTCCAAATAATAAATATATAAAGACATAATGAAACAATCCGCACTCGGTGTATCCGTTTAAGACATGAACGGGCATTTGGATCTATGAAGACCTTTCACACCCAAAATGGCTAACCTACCTAGTCCTGCTCTACATTTTATTTGAATGAATTAATAAGCTGCACTTTTCATTTCGATATGGTTGCTTCTCATACCTGAAAATATATGCTTGAAGGGACATCATCAGCAGCATAGAACCATCAAACTCAAAGCAGACTGAGTCTATTTTGGTGAAATTTAATTTTTCGTTACCACCATCTACATTTCACTATAAAAACACCATACTATGTTCATGTTTCCTTTATTTAAAATACATTGTTCACTTTCAAATTTAAAAATTAATAACATTTGTGAAGCAACTCATAAAACTTAAAAGTTAATAACTTGCACAGAGTTCATTTGTGAGCAGCTCATATTTATATATAGAGTAGGTCTATCCATCCTGCTGTAATGGCTGATAATAAACACGGTGGCAATGGATATAGCTTGTTATAGTGCTTACCATAAAATCAATTTCATTTTTTCTGAAAAACCTCAAAATAAATTTCATGTATTAAGTCTATATAATTTAATATAGATGTATTCTAATTTTATAAAATGTTTGGGCTTAAACTTTTTATTTAATAAATTTAAAAATATTTATAATAATTAAATATTATACAAATACACTAATTATAAATTCACAGTTGCTCAGTTCACTGGGCATCTCAAGAATGAAGGAATAGAAGAAGCATGATGTACTGGAAAAAATAAGACGAGTGGACAATTGATCTCCTTTGTTGGTGGTCATTTGCAAGGCTTAAGCAGACACTTAATATTTCCTCCACCCAGAATAGCTCTCTTGAAATATAAAGCTTGCATCATGGAGAGGCGTGAAAATTATTCAAATTCGAACTCTACTCTAGTATACTTGCATTCTGACATATAGAAAATTCAAGATGCATTCTAGTGTCTTATGACGGTCAAATATCCACTCGAGAATTTAATTGTTATAATTTAAATTGTTCCTACCCTAGACTATTATTTGCACATATACATTATAGATAGTATTTGGCAAGTATACCATCTGCTATGCACACTTGTTTAGATTGCTATATTCATGTTCCATTTATTTAAAATAAACGGTTCACTTTCAAATTTAAAAATTAATAACATACTCTGCTTCTTTTAAAATTTAAATAATTTTGAATCTTCTTAAAGTGATGTTGCACAAGTTCATTTGTGAGCAACTCATATCTATATACAAAGTAGGTATTTTCAACCTTCGGTAATGGCTGAAAGAAATTTCAATAATAAACATGGGAGTAATGGGTATAGCTTGTTATAGTGTTTACTGTAAAATCAATTTCTTTTTTTTGAAGAACCTCAAAATCAATTTCATATATTAAATCGATATAATTTAACATAGATTTATTCTGATTTTATAAAAACGATTGGGTTTAAACTTTTTATTTAATAAATTTAAAATTTTAAATATTTATTTTAATTAATATTATACAAATATACAAATTATAAATTCTTTAGAAATATTTATATTAATTAAATATTATACAAATATACTAATTATAAATTCAATAATTATGCTCAGTTTCTCTATTCGATGGGCATCTCAGGAATGAAGGAATAGAAGAAGAATGATGCACTAGAAAAAGTAAGACGAGTGGACAATTGATCTCCTTTGTTGGTGGTAACTTGCAAGGCTTAAGCAAGCACTTAGTATTTCCTACACCCATATTAGCTCTCTTGAAATATAAAGTCTGTTTTAGAGCATTGTGGAGAGAGCCTTGCAATGCAAAGTTCATCTGTAGAAATACACTGAGAGTATTGTAGCAAAAGTTAAATCTGTTATAGGAATTGAGGAGTGATGTTGTTTCTTCTCTAAGCAACACCCTATACACATCCCCACGTCCTTGTAAGCCTTCCCACAAAGTCATGTTTACTCTATACATCTTGGCATCTGCTTCCCCAAATGCAAAGCTCACTTTGGTACCAGGACTCAACAGCCTCCAGTAGCACCTGCATTCTGTCTTCACCCAGTACCTACAAATACATCACGAACCTCCAGTTCAGTATTCGATATTCACTATTTTTTTGTTTGAATATACCCCAAGAGAGGCAAGCAATGTTCACCCAATAGAGAAACATCAATATTTTTGTTAGACTACTGCTAAGAGAGAGTGGCAAACAATGACCACCCGGGAGAGACACATTAATTATCATATGAACACTTACCTATTGAATGGTTCAATGTCAGTATACATTTCAAAATATATTACTATTACTAAATTATTTATTAGTTATTATTGAACATGTTAAACAATAATCTATTTTTTGTGGCAAATGCTTATTGGCTCATCACTAGTATTCAATCAAAATCATGCTACCTAATAGTCAAACATATTTATAGGAAAATCAGGAAATGCAAGACACCAATTTAACAACTGTATAATTAAGGGAAGAGATAGTTTGTTACTAGATATTATATCTATAATAAATACTTCCATTATCCAAACATATTTACAAGAAATTCATGAATCACAAGACACCAATTTAACAACTGCATAATTAAGGGAGGAGCTAGTTTGTTACCAAATATAAATAATAGATATGGAACGGTTTCCTTACAACCAACAAGGTATGGAGGAAGCATTTGTGTTCTCTGCCTGTCTCTCCCAATTTTCAAAACAATTTTTATGAATAACAATTTTGATAACCACGACTTCTCATTTGTAGGTGAATGCTAGGCATAAAAACAACCAACATCTCAAGAATGAAGGAATAGAAATTTTAACATGCATGCAAATCATGTTTCCTCCAATATACATTTCATTCCATTCTCACATGTACTTAAATCTATTGTCATTTTCGTCCTAATAAATTGAATTGTGGCTTATTAATTCATTCAAATAAAGTGCAGAGTCAGACTAAGTATGTTAGTCATTTTGGGTGTGAAAGGTCTTCACAGATCTAATTGCCCGTTCATGTCTTAAACAAATACACTAAGTATGGATTGTTTCATTATGTGTTTATATATTTATGATTTGCAGATCATGTCATCACTTATATCCGTGTAAGAAATAAAATCTACCTCTTGAAAAATTGATGAGATATCTACATCTCAATCACACCTCATAAATTCATTTGAAATATTTTAATGAACTTTAATAGATCACAGACTTGCGAAATTGGTCCTAATCATATCTCAGGTTAAGAAATATTTATTTCTTAAACTCTGTATCTTTGTGTCTTAACTAAATTTTCATTTGGAGTATTTGAAGGGTATCCGAGATAGAACCTCCTATGTATCCTACAGGTCTATGAGGACACTTGTTCTACAACTGTGACTGGAACTAGATTTGCAGATGAAAAACACAACCAATCATTATTTGTGTATATAAACATCTCTACCTATTTTCTCTATTTAGTATGGTGTTTTATAGTGTCGTGTATTATATATATATATATAACGGACGCGAACTTAAACTAACAGAGTTGTATCCCAGTAGATTTGGCATAGGGATTTCGAGAGATTGTGCCAGACATATGGAAAGGGAAGAAAACAACTAAAAAATGTGACTAATATTTTTGTAACTAACCTGTGACAATGCTTGTTGTCCTTTCTGAGTTGTTCGTGCTCAGCTTTAGCTCTAGCTCTTGGGCACTAGCTCTAGCTCTAGAACCCGAATGCAAAGATTACAGGGTCGTATGCATAGATTACAACAATGCAATACAGTAGAGGGGCCTCGTAGATGGGCATAGTAACTAAAATTAATTTCGCGTTGTCCCTAAATCTTTTCACTAAGCCATCAATCAAACAATTGATGTCTTTCCTGTCAGAAAACAACTAACCCAAAAAATTCATGAAGTGGCCTAAACATGTAAAGCAACCATCCATACCATATGTTGTACCTTAAGAAACAAATTTCTTGGCTGTGGAGAAATTGTGCTTAAGATATTAATGATTATTGTTTGTTGTATTCTTAAATGAAGGACCTGGAAAAATTGGTCTTTAACCCTTAATACATATGTGACCGGAAAATCTCAGAATGCCACTTGTTGCTAGATATAAATGATGAATGAAGAAAGCTTGAAGGATAAGTTTACGATAATATGCTGCTTAACACAAAACCTACTATCCGTCACTTAGAAGAATTATGAAAATGAGAACTGAATCATAGACAATATGCTGCTTGATTCAGAAACTATTATCTATGACCCTTGGAGAAGTTAAAGATAATATGTTGCCTTACATAGAAACTATTATCTATAACTTAGAAATGAAGATGAAAACTTCAAGTATAGGAGCACTCTTTTAAGCGATTTTAACTTTATCTACATAAGCAAATAAAGACCTACAACTTCATTACTATACTTGAAAGAAGAAAACATAAGATGACACATGACAGGGAAGTTACAAAATTATACCCAACAATTCATGGAAACTTCTTATTCTTTCATTAATCAACAACTATATCAGGAATATGGTGGATTAGTCTCCAGGTTCTCCAAAATTCGAACTCCTTTACAATTCCCTTTTCGGGCTTTTATCTCTTCTATTAAATCAATTTTGGAACTGATTTCTTGGAACAACTAATAAACCACTTTATAACAGTTATAAAACAATTTCCTATTTGAGATTATTTAACTTTATTACATATACGATATTGAAACTCATAACAAATGTAAAACTATGCCAAAAGCTTTGAAAGGGGGCCACATATATGTTGGGAGTGTTCTAATTTGGCGAAAACACCAATAAACTTGACCCATCAACTTTTCTTCGGATTAGGATTTAACACTAATTTTCCCTTTATTCGGCGAAATCAATGCAAAGCGGAATTCAGAAAGAGTTAACTATGTTTCATAACCCATCGGATCCGCCATTCATTGTTCCCATATATACAATATCGCAAGTCGCAATCAGTAGAAGGGTATTACCCCGTATAAATTCTCCCACTGCAATTTGATCACATCGATTTTACTGCTTGATCACACGTTTTAAACACAAATGCATTTTAAATAATGATGAAACTCATGGAACTAAAAATGAATCAATAATGCTTCAAAAACTTATCGCGTCCGCCCTTTCGCCTTTTTAATACGCCTTAATACCCTTACGGATTCAATTCTTCATAAATCTTAATTTAATAATTCATCGGGTCCGGAATCATTATCATAGATCGCAATTAGCAAAAGAACCAAGACACGTGTTTGGTGCTTTATGGACCTGTCGGTATTATAAAACATGGCATAAATAATATCGGGTCCGAATTGTCGTCGCAAATCACAATCAACGCTTTCAATTGGTGCTTGAACTCAAACCTTGCGATATTGCGGACCTACTGAACTTATAAAGCACATCATATATAAAATATCGAGTCCGGCCATCGCATATTGCAATCGGCATAAATCATATACATATAGCCCGGTCTTTCTTTTCTATCGAGACTTTATAACCCCTCTTCATTAATCCTTCAATTGATGTTTATTAACCCTTTGATTATGCTTTATGCTGCATATATACATCGAAGCCACACAACCTTATTACTTTGGACTTAACTCACATAAACCTCCTATCGGTGCTTATTTCTATTATAAACCCTTCAAAAGGGAAATACACATAATATGTACCTTTTTCCACTTATTATGTGTCTGTGCACATTTCTCGATGCAATCTTTATCGCTAATCGCAATCGCATCCTCTGAGGGTCACATTCACATACGCCCCTCCAATTCCTCCGATATGTGAATAAACATAACCTTCAGGATTTCAAATATATCAAAGCCGCACTTAATACTTTATCAGGTCTGCCATATCGCATGTCATATTTCTTCCGTCGATACAAGTCCCATGGATATTTGCGATGCAATCAAACTTTAAACAATGATTTAATTTTCCATTTCTTTTGATTTTTTTCTTTGTTTTGTGATAAAACTGATAAATAAAGCTTAAACACAATATAAGCTACAACATCTGGCTCCACCTGGGGATAGTGCTTTCGCCACTGAAGCACAAAGAATCGCAGATCAGTGCCTTATCCATTGGGCATGGAGTCATATATTTCTTCGCCAAACTTAACTATGTAAAAATTTTGTACAGTGAACCCATGCCGATATCGGCAGTAATAGGATGCTTGTGCTTTGATAGAAAAATATTGAGAATCGTAGATCAGTAGCCTTAGTTGGGCATGGAGTCCAAAACTGTGAAAACCCTAAAATTTGACAAATTGGAACCTGACACTCTTGAAGTCTGAAACCTCTACAAATCAGTTTCCAGCTGGGAAAGTCACCCTTATTCATCAACTAACGATTAAACTGAAGAACTGCAACTGGAAACCAAATGCTCAACACCTGAGCTTATTTATGTACAATTTCCTACATATGTACATGATTGATCTCCATCAAGAGAAGTCAATCTTCCAATGGTACTAGGTTAGCATTTGGGTGCTTAATCTAGAACCATTCTGCCAGTGAATCTTGAAAATGCAATTCATCTTGAACAAAAAAATAAATTATGCATAAAAGCAGTGCACAACGAAAATTAGGAGTATATCCAAAAAATGATATGTGTAGACTACTGATAAATTCTTCTATGTGATCTGCCACAGGATCTTCAAAAGTATAAGGAAAAATATGGTCCTGATTAGCTCCAAAAAAGAAATTCTCTATGTATGAAGTTTCTTGCTCAAATAAACTTTATGTTGGGATAATATTTTCAACAGAATAATCAACAACATCTTTAAGAAAATGATCTATGTCACTTTCATGTCTTCACTTTTCATCTCTAAGCTTTGAATGAAAATAATTTATAATTCTAACCTGAGGATGGAAAAGAAATTTTTTCTCATTACTATATGACATATGATCAACTTCAAATAGATTGTTTACCTTTGATCCATGGGCATCATTATGTTCTTCAATGCAATGATATACAATCTCTTTATCAACTTTCTCTTTACATAAGATAGCCTCTTTTGCTATGATAGATGGCTCAATATATTGTTTTCCAACATATTCCACTTGTTACTTTCTTCCTATATGTTCAATACCCAATTGATGAACTTGAAGAGCTTCGTCATGTTCCCCATTTAAACCATTTTCATTATAGATAGGAGGATCATCAAATTTAAAAAAATAGGAACTCTGGGGATTTATTTTCAACTTAATTATTTCTTCCTCTTCTTGACTGCTGAGCAAAAATTCTTGATGCATGTTAGAATTTTCCTCCATCTGAATACTCTCTTGATTTCCTTTATTCACTTGTTCTGCAGGCTGAGATTCTTGTGGAGTCGCCTTTGGTGAGGAAGTTGAAACTTGCTGCTCACTTTCATTTTCTTGAATTCTTGATATTTTCCTCAATCTCAAGTCATATTTCTTATGTAGTTCAGTCTACATAAAATCAAAGAATTGCTTCCAGTTTTCATCAATTTTATTTTCATCGTGAATATCATCTATTTCATCATATTCATTCTCTTCTTCTTCGATACCAACTTCATCTTCATCTATTGCATATAATGTAGAAATTTTATCTTTAGGTTGCTCCTGTTCTTCACTAGGATCTGCTTCTATATATAATAGTGCTTGAATCTGATTTTAATCTTTTCTTTCTTTCTGCAAGATTTGCAAAGGTTATCTTCTGTATTGGGGATTAAAGTTCTTATTATACTGTGTTTGCTTCTGAAAATTCCGATTTTCTAACTCTGATTTATTTAACTTATCTGACAAGGTTTTAATTACATTACACATATCCTCCAATGCTTGACTTTGAGAGGATTCCATCTTTTCCTTTCCCTTGTCTTGAATAGGCTGTGTCTCTGGTGCTTTTCCTGCAACCACCAAATTTTCTTCTAACTCTAATGCGTTTGTTTGGATCTGATTAATTTGGATATAACCTCTCTAAATGCTTGATATGTTATCCACAAAATCATTAGTTTCATCAACAAGATTATCTTGAGCCTTTAAAGTTTCTTTAGCATCATAATATTCACAACAACCTTCAAAAAGAAACTTGTGAGGATAATAAGTTCTACAATAAGAACTGAATACTAAATGAAAATCTTTCAAAGATGAAATGCTTGAACGAGGCGGAGACCTGAACCAAACCCTAGCTTGTAGGTCCAAAGAAAACAAAAACAACTTCATCTTCACATATTCATGAATGACACCCTGCTACTCCATGCATTCATGAAACTCTTGGAGGTGCTGACCTGGATCTTCATATTCCTTTCTACTAAATTTTGGAAGATACTCATTCCAGACATAAAATGCAGGCATATCATGTGGATAGCCGGTGATTCTAGTAAAATCAAATGGATCAAATTTATGGACTAAGAATGCAGGAAGAGCGATTAAAACCTAGAAAAGAAAACTTCAAAGTGCAGTAGAGTCGCCAATCAATGTTGTAAGTGAAAATCACAGGTGTGAATGTACAACCTACTGCTGAAAATTTTCATTCTCAAGAATCAGCTTCAAAATTAATAAACCCAAGGAAAAGTGCTCTTATTTAATTGCTTTTATTCAAAACAACCAACTATTCCCTCCTCACTTAACAACCAGAGAAAAATAGTGAAAACCTAGGGAAAAGTATTCTTGTCTTCTCTCCCCGATAGCAGCGCCAATTAATGTTGTACCTTAAGAAACCAATTTCCTAGCTGTGGAGAAATTGTGCTTAAGACATTAATGATTATTATTTGTTGTCACTTATTTGTCACTTTATTGTTTGTTGTATTCTTAAACGAAGGACCTGGAAAACTTGGTATTTAACCCTTAATACTTATGTGACTGGAAAATATCAGAATTCCATTTGTTGCTAGATATAAATGATGAATGAAGAAAGCTTGAAGGAGAAGTTTAAGATAATATGCTACTTAACACAGAACCTACTATCCGTCACTTAGAAGAATTATGAAAATGAGAACTGAATCATAGAAAATATGCTTCTTGACACATAAACTATTATCTACGACCCTTGGAGAAGTTAAAGATAATATGTTGCCTTACATAGAAACTATTATCTATAACTTAGAAAGGAAGATGAAAACTTCAAGTATAGGAGCACTCTTTTAATGGATTTTAACTTTATCTACATAAGCATATAAAGAACTGCAACTTCATTACTATACTTGAAAGAAGAAAATATAAGATGACACATGACAGAGAAGTTACAAAATTATACCCAACAATTCATGGAAACTTCTTATTCTTTCATTAATCAACAACTATATCAAGAATACAATGGCTTAGTCTCCAGGTTCTCCAAAATTTGAACCCCTTTACAATTCCCTTTTTGGGCTTTTATCTCTTCTATCAAATCAATTTTGGAACTGATTTCTTGGAACAACTAATAAACCGCTTTATAATAGTTATAAAACTATTTCCTATTTGATATTATTCAAATTTATTACATATAAAATATTGAAACTCATAACAAATGTAAAACTACACCAAAAGCTTTGAAAGGGGGCCGCATATATGTCAGGAGTGTTCTGATTGGCAAAAGCACCAATACACCCGACCCATCACCTTTTCTTCAGATTCGGCTTTAACACTAATTTTCCCTTTATTTAGTGAAATCAATGCAAAGCGAAACTTAGAAAGAGTTAACTATGTTTCATAACCCATCGGATCCGCCCATTCAATGTTCCCATATATACAATATCGCAAGTCACAATCAGCAAAAGGGTATTACCCCGTATAAATGCTCCCACTGCAATTTGCGATTGCAATTTGATCGCATCGCTTTTACTGCTTGATCGCGACTTTTAAACTCAAATGTCTTTTAAATAATGATGAGACTCATGGAACTAAAAATGAATCAATAATGCTTCAAAAACATATCGCGTCTGCCCTTTCGCCTTTTTAATACACCTTAATACCCTTATGGACTCAATTTGTCATAAATCTTAATTTAATAATTCATCGAGTCCAGAATGATTATCGTGGATCACAATCAACAAAAGAACCAAGACATATGTGTTTGGTGCTTTACGGACCCGCCGACATTATAAAACATGGCATATATAATATCGGGTCCGGATCACCGTAGCAAATCGCAATTGGCGCTTTCAATTGGTGCTTGAACTCAAACCTTGCGATATTGCGGACCCGCCGAACTTATAAACCACATCATATGTAAACTATTGGGTCCGGCCATCGCATATCGTAATCGGTGTAAATCATATACATATAGCCCAGTCTTTCTTTTCTATCGAGACTTTATAACCCCTCTTCATTAATCCTTCGATTAATGTTTATTAACCCTTTGATTATGCTTTATGCTACATATATATAGCCAAGTCCCACAACCTTATTACTTTGGACTTAACTCACATAAACCTCCTATTGACGCTTATTTCTATTATAAACCCTTCAAAAGGGAAAAACACATAATACATACCTTTTTCTGCTTATTTCATGTCTGTGTACATTTCTCGATGCTATCTTTATCGCTAATCGCAATCGCATCCTCCGAGGGTCACACTCACATACGCCCCTCCAATTCCTTTGATATGCGAATAAACATAACCTTCCAAATTTCAAATATATCAAAGCCGCGATCAATACTTTATCAGGTCCGCCATATCGCATGTCATATTTCTTTCCACCAATACAGGTCCCATGGATATTTGCGATGCGATCAAACTTTAAACAATGATTAATTTTCCATTTCTTTTGATTTTTTGCTTTGTTTTGTGATAAAACTGATAAATAAAGCTTAAAAAAAATATAAGCTACAACACCATACATGGACAGTATTCATGCACTAAGTCAATGATTGTCTTAGTGCATGGTTGTTAATATTTTCCATAACTTTATACCCCAAACCCAAAACAAGATGAAATTTATATTGTGAAAATCCTTTTGACAAGATCTGTCATATGACATATGACATGGTAGGGCCATGCAATCATAGTATTAATTAAGCATTATCATGTGAATTTCGGATGCCGAATCATTTATCATATGGTTGTTGTATAGACATATTGATGTGGCATTGGCGCAAATCTTTCTAAGAATATAACTTTATACCCCAAACCTAAAACAAGATGAAATTATATTGATAAAATTCTTTGGACAATTAGAGGACAATGAACACCTTAGAAATGAAGTTTGGACTAAGTCAAGAAGCAAATAATTTTTTAATAACCCCACTTCCTTAAGATAACTTCAAAAATTAAATATATAATGTTAAATTATATTTTTATAATTATTAATAGAATCTCCATATATTTTACAAAATACTAAGATTGGATTTTTTTTACTTGTGTATTTTCTCAACCCAAAACTATAAATAAATGTGCCTTATCCAAAGATGGAAAGCCAATATATTAATACATTATATAAATTAACATTTGTGTTATTGTAAGAAGCAATGGTGTTTCAAAAATATTGTAAATCAATTTTAAAGATTAGTATTTTGGAAACAACCTAGGAGTGCCAAAGGTGGTTTTCCTAAATCAATGATATAACCTTATGAGACGGTGAAGATTCCTTGCAGATATTATTTTTTTCTATCTAAAATGTCTAAAATGGTATGTATTTGAAATAAATTTTAATCCTATATTAATTGTTTAATGCTTTATCAAGGTATATATGCAATGATCTGAAAATGAAACTACTTGTATTTGTTGTTCAAGGTATTCATTTTCATTAAATTATATGTGCAAACTGTTACTCATGTCTTGCAATTGAAACAAAGTTTTTTTGGTAAATTTCTAGGTCTTATGTGTGAAGGAGTATTATTTCATTTTACTGTTTAGCATATTAAATCTGAAAAACACAAGAAGATAAAATCACATAATATAACACAACAACTGATGAGGCAGTTCACCTCTCCCAGGCTACATCTGTTGGGTCTAAGGCCCCCAAATGGGCATGTACTTGCTCTTATTAAATGCTCAAATTGGTTATACAGTGATAAGAAAGCCTAAACAGGAAAAATAAGTTGTGGAAATGAGTTCATAACATAGAAAACAGTAAAGATTGGCATTTGTTTCACCTCCAATGGTTAACCATAGCCCAATACAGCTCCACACTCCCTAGGTCCTAATGGTTCTCCAAGCTTCTTTGCTGAAAAAGTACCCGAAGATTAGCTATGTTGACTCTGTAACCTATACCATTGGCTCTGGAATACTCAGAATACTCAAAATAAAAAGTAAAAAAATTCGCTCCAAAAGGTTCTCCCTAGTGAAAGTTATGACCAACTAAAGTTTTGTCCAAGTTGGCCTAAGGAAACTCCACCATATCCAGAAACTGGAGTTAACTGGCGTTAATTTTTGCAATTGGTGCTAAGTTTGGAGTTCCACCAGGCTTAACCATCAGGCTAACTAATCGTTGGTGTAACCACTACGCATGTGACCGGGACTCCCGGCAGCAGTTAGGGGATTGACGGTTTACAATTAACGTTGGTGTGTTGTTTGGAAACCAGCGCATGTGCACAGCTTTTGTGGGACCGGTGGCGGGTAAGACCATTGGTGATTGATCCGAAATTGGATCCTTAAACTCTCTTAAAGCTACCTGAACTCTATAAAATCTCATACCAGAGTTTAAAGTCTTATAGATGTTGAAGCCTATTAGAAATAACCTATTAACAATGACAATTTGCAGCCAGCACTGAGCAACGAGGACCTTCGATCAAAGCACATTGACTGGTGGCCCATGGGGACTGTGCATGGTGCAAAAATGGTAGTTAGGAGGCTCATACCAGAAAACGAAGGTTGTTTCTGATGTGCGATCTGGGCAAAACCCCTTGAGAAGGAAAGGCCCCAAGCACTCGGTCGCATGGGAATCCGGGAAACCGTGGGGAAAGCGTTAAGGTGAAAGGCGGGTCCCGCACTCCAAAACTGGAGGTATATATCGGAGGCACCCTTGGGCGGTAATCGGATTTTATTGAAACCGAGTGATTCCATTCAGCGCTCGATGCGTGTCCGGCAGATGAGAGAGAAAACCGCCTCTCATCGCGCACTAATAGTCGAGCAAGTCAACCGCGTGAAATGATCGAATATCATAGCATCTGGGGGCTATAGATCTAATAGTAGAGATTGCACCTGATGGATGACCGGACTCGATGAAGAAATAAGCCACGATGCATAAAGATTTGAAGTCCGACATGGACGATGAGTTGGCAGAGATTCGCGTTTCGCGGGCATTCTTGGAATAAAACAGAAATAACGGTCGTTTCAAACGATTGAGTGTTTCCAGTGAACCTGAAACTTATTTGTTACGAAACAGGTGGTCATTTCCCTGTGAGGTGATGCAGTGACTGTAACAGCCGAAAGAAGGGACTCGAATAGTCGTGAGACAGATTGGCCTTAAGACAAGAACAAAGAGAACAGTAGAAGAGAGAGCGAAGAGCAAAAAGACGCGAAATGCACAGAGAGTCTGGGGAGTCACTCGGAGGTCAAGTGGGAAAAGCCAGAGAGTTCAATTGACAGTAGCATATTGTTGTTGGAGTTGCTTGGAAGTTGAGTGACTCACAAAGGCATGTAAAAGGCCGGGAGAAAGATCTTAGAGAAGCTAGAGCCAAGAGCTAAAGTGAACGCCCGAAGCGAGAGTTGAGAGCCAGAACTAGAGCCAGAGCCACAGAGCCAGAGCTAGAGTTAGAGCCACAACCAGAGCAAGAGCCAAAGCGAGAGCCAAGAGCCAGAGCTAGAAAGCCGAAGAGCTCCAAGAGCCAAGGGATAAGATGGTGTTCTGAGCCCAATGTTCTTGTATAAAACATTGGAGTTAAGTGTAGCACTTGTAAAAGAACTATTGCCATAATCCCAGAGAGCCTAATCGAGTTGATTAGAGCTCAAGGAGATGTAGCCCAAGATATCAGGGTGAACTCCATATTATACTATTGTCTTATGTGTTTGTTTTTATTGCTGCTTTAACTACTGTTATATGCATTTATATATCAGTTTAAGTACCTTCCCATATCAGCACAAACAACAGATTTTAAAGTAAATAATCAGCTGAAAACAAATATAAGCATACACCCATATTGTCAAGCATTTCTTATTTCCACATTGGTTAATCAAATAGACTTGAGAAAATTTAAGGCTTTGGAAGTGGGAGAGGTTCTTGTAAGTTAAACAAGAAGCCTAAGAGCCCCAATTTCAGATCAGGTGGTATTAGAGCTTAATATTGATTAACCCCACCTTCAAAGAAGGTTGTAACAAAATGCTTGATTGACAGGGCAAAGATTGCTTGTCTGTAAGGCGTTTTGATCGTATGCTTGGTTGCAAACTGACTATTGCTTGAGTTTGCAGATGTGAAGGGAAAGCTATTGAAGGCATTCTTCTATCCCAAAGGACCTCAGGGCAATCCTTGAAGCACAAGAGGTTTGTTGCAAAAGGTTGCTGAATAAGCTCTTTATTAATCTTGTTTGGAGTTCTTTTGTTCATTGGTATATGACAACTTCTACAAGTGAGTTCTCAAATTCTTCTTGCTCCCGAAGTTCCTTTTATGGAGACATGAAGCAATAATTTTCCACCATGATGGATATGGTGAGAGAAATGTATGAGGATGGAAGGAAGAGCAACATACTTAGAGAGCAGTTGAATTTCGTGGAGGAAGAGAAGCATATGCTTTCTGGAAAATTTCAGGAAATGGAGAGACAACTTCATATTGTAAGTATGAACCTGAAAAGGATGCATGAGTTGGAGTCACAACTCTTTGTTGCAAAAGAAGCCTTGGCCAAGTATCAATTTGAAGAAGAGGTAAACCATTCCTGTTTGTTTTCGAATTCTTCTAAGAATGCTTATATTGGTTCTTTTGAAAAACATACCAGAGGCATAGGTTCCAAGCTAATGTCCAAGATGGGCTATGAAGGAAAAGGATTGGGAAAACATGTAGAAGGTATTGTTGAGCCAATAATGGTTGAGGAAAGGCCTAAGTATTTGGGTCTTGGCTATGGACAGTCTTATGGAGAGAATTCCAAAGTTGCCATGAAGGCCATTGAAACAGTTCCAAAAAGGAGTTTCATTGCAGGTCCTCTACCTCAAAAGTGTGAGGATTGTATTCAGGAGGAATTCAATAGATCGGAACATCATTCGCATGATGCAGATGTTTATGAGAACATACTTGAACCAGAGAGTTGTGGAAACTTTGACAACCTTGAAGAAAGTGATGGTGTTCCAAAGGGAGCCACTTCTTCATTTGCTTCACCTCCTCATGAAGGCAATAAAGGTGAAAGAGGTAGGTATAAATCTGGTTCTAAAAACATTTCTTTTGATTTTGTACAACATGGAAAAAGAATTGCATGCTTCTTTTGAGGTTTAGATAACCATTATGTTTCTAGATGTTGGAAGAGGATGGCCGCATACAAGGAACTTTTGAAGGAAAAGAAGCAAGCAGCCAAAGGTCCACAGGACAAGGTAAATCATGTTGTCAAAAAGATGCACGTGTGTTGCACTTACTACCATAAGCAAGGGCATCTTGCTGAAAGGTGTTGGACTTTGAATCCAGCACTGTTTCCACCAAAGCTGAAGGAGAAAGTGGAAAAATAAAATGGCAGGGATGGAAATAAAGATTCCATGGTTGTTGTGGTTCAGGATGATTCAAATATTGATGCTGATGTGCAAACAAAGGAGGGACCTTTGAAATGGATTGGTAAGAAATGGTTAGAATTATTATCCAATTAAGGCTGCATGTCTAGTGATGCATCTGTTTGCATTTCGTCGTGGAATAAATGCAAGTTGCAGAATCTTACCAAAATGGTAAATAGAAAGAAGTTGAGTAGGAAACTCACTTTATTGCTACAACAATATGTTCATTTTAGCTTCGAAAGTACAGTGTAATTAAGTGAAAGTTGATAGATGGGATGCATGCCTGAGCATGAGATGCATGTGATACTGGCTTGGGAGAAGTTAACTTGGTTTTCTAAAATGGAGACAAGGATGAAGTGTTTCGTCTTTTGGAAAAGAGTCCTAAAGGTCTTTTCCTACGTGCTTGACTTGAAGGGTCATTTGTTGTAAAGGCATGTTTTATTAGCTAAGCATTTGTATGAAGATATAAGACATGGAAGGGTTCACAAGATGTGAAATTTGTTTCTTTGTTGAAGCAGGATTTAGCCCATGTAGTTGTCATATGTATTCCTGCTGTTGTTGACAGTTGTTGTTGGCAGCTTTTCAAACAGGTACAAGTGAAAGTTTTGTGGAGCAGATGTACTTCACATTTGTTTGAGCTACCTTAGATCAAGGACCAAGGCAAAGGAGATGAAACTACCTTCTGTAAACTTCATAGCAGAAGTTCTGCATGAAGTCAAGGAGGAAAACAGTTCTTCCCGAGACGACCAACCCATCCAAGAAGGGAAGTGGTTAGAGATTTTGGCTCAGAGGCACTATGCAAAGGCAAGTGTAGGGAGGCTATGCAAAGGCAAGTGTAGGGAGGCTGAAAGAAGAGGGTGTTGTTACTCTCATTTATTGCTCAGATCAGTATATTAGTCTTTTGGTGGACCACAAGTTCTTTTAGTGGGAAGGCATGATCCGAAATTGGATCCTTAAACTCTCTTAAAGCTACCCAAACTCTGTAAAACCTCATATCGTAGTTTAAAGTCTTATGGATGTCGAAGCCTATCAGAAATAACCATTGATCAATGACAATTTACATCCAGTATAGAGCAACGAGGACCTTCAGTCAAAGCACATTGATCGGTGGTCCATGGGGACTGTGCATGGTGCAAAAATGGCAGTTAGAAGGCTCAGACCAGAAAACAAAGGCTGTTTCTGATGTGCGATTAGCACTAATCGCTCATCGTTGGGAAAAAACCCTCAAGAAGGAAAGGCCTCGAGCGCTCGGTCACATGGGAAGCCGAGAAACCATGGGGAAAGCGCTAAGGTGAGAGGCGGGTCCCACACTCCAAAACCGACAGTATATATTGGAGGCACCCTTGGGTGGTAAGTGGATTTGGCTGAAACTGAGCGATTCCATTCAGTGCTCGACGCATGTCCGGCAGATGAGAGAGAAAACCACCTCTCATTGCGTGCTAATGGTTGAGCAAGTCAACCGCGCGAAATGAGTGAATATCATAGGATCTGGGGGCTCCACATCTAATGGTGGAGATTACACCCGATGGAAGACCGGACTCGACGGAGAAATAAGCCATGGTGCATAAAGATTTGAAGTCCGACGTCAACGATGAGCTGGAAGAGATTCGTGTTTCGCGGGCACTCTTGGAATAAAACAGAAATAATACTCGTTTCAAACACTCGAGTGTTTCCAGTGAACCTGACACTTATCCGTTACGGAACAGGTGGCCATTTCCCTGTGAGGTGATGCGATGACTATAACAGTCGAAAGAAGGGATTCGAATAGTCGTGAGACAGGTTGGCCTTAAGCTAAGAATAGAGAGAACAGTAGAAGAGAGAGTAAAGAGCAAAAAGACGCAGAATGCGCAGAGAGTCTGGGGATTCACTCGGAGGTCGAGTGGGAAATGCTAGAGAGGTCAATTGACAACAACATATTGTTGTTGGAGTTTCTTGGAAGTCGAGCGGCTCACAAAGGCATGTAAAAGGCCAGGAGAAAGAGCTTAGAGAAGCCAGAGCCAAGAGCCAAAGCGAGTGCTCGAAGCGAGAGCTAAGAGCCAGAACTAGAAGCAGAGCCACAGAGCCAGAGCTAGAGTCAGAGCCACAGCCAAAGCAAGAGCCAGAGCCAGAGCCAAGAGCCAAAGCTAGAAAGCCGAAGAGCTCCAAGAGCCAAGGGATAAGATGGTGTGTAGAGCCCAATGTTCTTGTATAAAACATTGGAGTTAAGTGTAGCACTTGTAAAAGAACTATTGCCATAATCTCAGAGAGCCTAATCGAGTTGATTAGAGCTCAAGGATATGTAGCCCAAGATATCAGGGTGAACTCCATATTATATTGTTGTCTTTGTGTTTGTTTTTATTGCTGCTTTAACTAATGTTATATGCATTTATATATCAGTTTAAGTACCTTCCCATATCAACACAAACAATAGATTTTAAAGTAAATAATCAGCTGAAAACAAATATAAGCATACACCCATATTGTCAAGCATTTCTTATTTCCGCATTGGTTAATCAAATAGGCTTGGGAAAATTTAAAGCTTTGGAAGTGGGAGAGGTTCTTGTAAGTTAGACAAGAAGCCTAAGAGCCCCATTTTTAGATCAGCAGTCTATTCCCAAACCACAAATAGTTAACAAATAAATATAAATTGTGATCGTAGATTGTTGAGAAATAATTAGTAGTGGAGTTGGTAACGTGCTTGGTTAACTCGCCTGAGGTCACGGGTTTGATCCCCTAGGACCCCAACTTAATTTTACAATGCCATTCTAGGGCCATGTGGAAGCCTCTGGGCTTGCCACATGTCGGTCTCTGATTGGTCCAACCAAATAAAATATTCCAGCGAATATTCCTCAGAATATTCTTTTTTAATTTTTCCAAAATTCAAAAATTTGCAGTTTACTAGGAATTTTTAAAATGCGATAACTCCTCCATACGGTGTCAATTTTTCGAATCGTTCATGGTGCCAGAATCAAGAAAACGATATCTATCTGGTTGTTCTAGTTCCAACCAATTCTGAGCAATTCAAAATTTGAGCATTTTTTCCACTTAGGACATGATCACTTGATCACACCTCCCAAATGGGAAGCTTTTGGACCCCAAAAGCCTTCAATTACTTATTAAGAAGGTAAGGGTACATATCCCTCAACCTTTTCCACCTCCATCCAGTTTTCCTTACTTAGTTTGTTGCCTTTAAGACTAACCTGAACATAATCAACATTTCCCCTCCTCGAAGTGTGTGTCCTTTTTGTCAAGGATAACATCCTCTTCAGCTCATCCAACAATTATGGCAAGAAATCATCTATGGAAGGAAGCTGAATGTCACTTTCGTGATCAACAATTTAAGGAGGTTCATACAAACATAAATTTTCCACTTTCACAACATAATACATTTGCATATATGAAGGCAAATCTAGTTGAAAAGCATTATTGCCAACTTGTTTAAGGATCTTGAATGGACCATAACGAATAGCCTTAAGCTTTTTACCTTCTCCTTGCATTCTTTCCTTACTAATATGCAGCCATACCTCATCTCCTTCTTGAAACTTATGATCAACTCTATGTTTATCATGTCTCTCCTTGTATTTGCCTTGACTTTTTTCAAGTTGTTCTTGAACTTGCTGATGTATGAGCTGAATTCTTTCAATGAACATGCGAGCTTTGTCAATGTCACTATGGCCATCAATGGCAACATCCTTCTCAAGAATGAAATCCAAAGTTGACTTAGGCAAATACCCAAAACAAGCTTCAAAAGGTGAAGTATTTGTAGAAGAGTGCTTGGACTGATTGTAAGTGTGTTGAATGTAATGCAAGTGCTAATCCCAAAGCTTGGGATGCTTGCTGCAATAACCTCTCAAAAGATGTACAATTTTTCTATTCACTACCTCTGTTTGGCCATCTGTTTACAGATGGAAAGCAGTATTGTTCTTCAACTTAGTGTCCATCATCTTCCACAGATTGGACCAAAAATTCCCAACAAATCTAGAATCCCTGTCACTAACAATAGAAGTAGGCAAGCTATAATGAACCCATACATGTTGAAAATATAAATCAACAGTTTGTTCAGCAGTTATAATTTTCTTACATGGCATAAGAATACACATTTTGTTGAATCTATCAACTACTACATAAAGATAATCATGTTGCTTTCTAGATAATGGTAGACCTCCTACAAAATCCATAGAAACACTTTCCCATGTTCTAGAAGGTACTGGAAATGGCGTATATAATCTGAGCTTCCTATTGCTAGGCTTGCTTGTAGCACATAATGAACAACCTCTAATGAAATATGAAACACTATCTACCATGCGAGGCCAATAACAATAATTTGTAAATGTGCCATCATTTTGCTTACCCCGAAATGTCCAGCAATAAGAGAAGAATGAGCTTCTCTCATGATACTTAGTCTCTCTCCCTATGGTATACATAACTTTCCCATATGAAACAAAAAATTATTATGCAAATGATAATGATTTTCCTCAACATGATTCCCTTCACTCAAGTTAGCATACACATCCTTAAAATCAACATCTGATGCATACTGTTCTATGTAGCTCTCATGTACAATAGAATCATTCTTAAGTAAAGTAGTAGCACTAATAATAAGCCTTGAAAGAATATCAACAACTTTATTGAAAATACCTTTCTTGTACCTTATTTCCAAGTGAAATTGTTGTAGGAAGCCCATCCATCTGAAATTTCGTGACTGTTGCAATTTACTTTGTGACTGCAAGTACTGTAAAGGCTGATGGCCAGTATGAACAACTGTTTCTTTGCTCATCAAATAGTGTTTCCACTTTTTGACACTTTTTACCAACACATTCAATTCCTTATCATATGTAGGATAATGCACAACAGCACCATTAAATGTCTCACAATGAAATGTGATAGGCTTACCATGCTGTAAGAGAACTGCACCCATGGCGTAATCACTAGCATCGGTCTAAATCTTGAATGGTTGTCTCAAGTCTGGTAATGCAAGAACTAGAGCTGAACTTATATTTTCTTTCAAAGACTCGAAAGATTTCCGTTGCTTGCATCCCCATTGGAAAGCACGCTTCACACTTGTCATTGCATGCATAGGAGCTGCTATGGCAGAGAAGTTAGAAATAAAATTTCACCAATACTGAGCTGCACCGAAAAAACTTCTTACCTCTGTAATGGATTTTGGAGTAGGCAAATTCAAAATAACGTCTACCTTATAAGGGTCAATTTTCAAAGCACCTCCTCCTACTATGTGTCCCAAATAAACCAAAGAAGTCTTTCCAAATTCACACATTGACATTTTAAGAAATAACCGATTTTTCTTCAAAATATCACGTACTTTCTTAACATGTATGACATGCTCTTCTCTAGTCTTGCTGAAAATTAAAATGTCATCTAAGTAGACAATAACGAAATCATCAAGAAAATGACGTAAGACATCATCCATTACCCGCATGAAAGTTGCAGGTGCATTGCATAAACCAAACGACATAACAAGCCACTCAAAGAGTCTTTGTTTGGTTTTAAAAGTTGTCTTCCAAATGTCACTTTCTTCAATTCTAACTTGATGATAACCACTATGTAAGTCTAACTTAGTGAAATAGTTAGCATCTTTTAGCTGATCAAACAAATCATCTATCCTTGGGAGTGGGTAACGATTCTTTACCATTATTTTCTTCAAAGCCCTGAAGTCGACACACATCCGCCAAGTTCCATCTTTCTTTGGAATCAACACTATTAGTTACCCACATGGAGAAGTGCTTGGTCTTATGAAACCTTTGTCCAACAAGTCTTTAATTTGCTTCTTTATTTCAACACTCTCCATGATAGACATGCCGTACATGCTTATGTTAGGAAGAGGACAATCTGGATGTAAATGGATTTCATGTTGAATCTCCCTTTTAGGAGGAAAACTTGTTGGTTCCTGAAACATCTCATGATGTGTATCAACAACATCATATAAATATGATTTAAGCTTGGAATCAAAATTTCCAAATGACTCATGATTCACATCAACCTTATGGTTGATCATAAGAAGTACAAAACTCTTACTTGAATTAACTAGCCTTTTTACCTGTCCCGCATTTACCATCGCTATATTTGCCTTCTTGCGATGTGCTCTGACAATGTACTCCTTTCCATCTTTGAAAATATGATATTTATTTTCATGGCGATGGAAGATCGATTTCCTGTCAAATAAGTAAGGACTTCCCAAAACAATTCCTGATATATCAAGCAGTACTACATCAAGTTCAACTGTGTCGATAAACTGTGCAGTAATTGCAAAGCACAATATGCACTTTCTTGAGACTTGTAAGTTTCATCCTTGCATATCCACCCAAGTGGATAAGGCTTTGGATGTGGAATGGTCTCAAGTTTAAGTTGTTTGACCAAGTCTTCTGATATGAGATTTGCTTGTGACCCACTGTCAAACAGTGTGTCAATTTTTATATGTTTTGAGACTACCTTTTACATGGAACAATTCAATTCTTTCTTCCTCATTAGGATCTTGTACATGACAGTTTGAAGTAATAGTGCTTGCTTTAGTTTCGGTTTCCTTTCCTGTCATACTTTTCAAACCCATGGCTGCAATTTTGGTTTCATCCCTTGAATCATCACCTAAATCTTGAGGTGTAGTTGTAGTAGCTGCAGTTTTCTTCTTTCCTTTGTTTTTGTTAAATTGATTTCTTTTTTTAGGATAAAGTTTCCAACAATTTTTCTCTTCATGGAATTCTCTTGAACAATGTTTACATATCACTTTCTCACCCTCCTTTTTGACAGATGCATTCTTTTTGCCTTTTCCCTTAAAGGTTTTCTCTTTGCTTTTCCCCTTAAAAGGCTTGTTTCTACCCTCATCAAAAGTGTTTTTCCCTCTAGTCTCTAAATGTGTAGCTTGTACACAAACTTCGTCTAGACTAGTAGGATTGAACATAAGGATAGTATGTTTAAGGTAGTTGTGCAAACCACCTATATATTTCAGCAAAGTGTCTTGACTTTGTAAGTCTACCCCTAATAAGAGTGCTCTTCTCCTAAACTCTTGGGTGTAGTCTTGAACATTTTGTCCCTTTAGTTGTCTAAAGTTTTGCCAGTTCATTATAGCCTTTTGTAAATGTGCAAGAGGATAAAATTTCTTCTTAATTGTGGAAATAAATGAAACCCATGTTAAAGTAATCTTACCATGTTTCTTAATTTCATCCTTGGTCTTGGCTTCCCACCATACCAATGTTGCTCCATCCATTCTTAAAGAGGCTAACTGAATCTTGGTGTCATCATCCTGTAAATTCTGTATCCTTAAATAAACTTCCAACTGTCTTATCTAGTTGTCAAGTTTCTCTGCATTGACTTCACCGTTAAACATGGGTAATTCAAATTTAACATCTATCTTTAAAAATGGACTTTTTACATAAGATTTAAGCTTATGAGATTGATTTACGAAGGTAGAGGATGACGATGTAGAGGAAGAGGATGACGATGGAGATGGTGGATCACCATTTCCTCCATGTCCTTTCTTTGAATTCTCATCACCTTTCTTTCCTCCTGAAGAGCCCTCTCCTTCTTTCTGATGTTTAGACCCTTCTCCAACCAACCTATCATTCCTTTCCTGGTATAATATTCTTAGCATCTCAGTCATGTCCAAAAAAGCTTTTCTAAATACCCGTTCTTCTTCTTTTGGATCCATGTCTTCAGGAACTTCTCCTTCCCTTTTAGACCTACTTGAACCTTATTTTAAGGCTATGGAGGGTGAATTAAAAGGTAGAGATAATGGCACCCTGGCCTTCCTTGGTTCAGGATTATCTTGTGCTCTAACCAATTTCCTTTCCTTCTTTGAAGTTTAAGCCTAGTAAGCATTAAAACTTGCAAAACAGTCAAAAATATCTTTGCACAAAACTAATACTCAAAACTTAGCCTCTGATACCATTTGATCTGAAAATGAAACTACTTGTATTTGTTATTCAAGGTATTCATTTTCATTAAATTATATGTGCAAACTGTTACTCATGTCTTGCAATTGAAACAAAGTGTTTTTGGTAAATTTCTGAGTCTTATGTGTAAAGGAGTATTATTTCATTTTACAGTTTAGCATATTAAATCTGAAAAACATAGCAAGATAAAATCACATAATATAACACAACAGCTAATGAGGCAGTTCACCCCTACTGGGCTACATCTGTCGGGTCCAAGGCCCCCAAATGGGCATGTCATTACTCTTATTAGATGCTCAAATTGGTTATATAGTGATAAGAGAGCCTAAACAGGAAAAATAAGTTGTGGAAATGAGTTCAGAACACAGAAAACAGTAAAGATTGGCTTTTGTTTCATCTCCAATGGTTAACCATAGCCCAATACAGCTCCAACACTCCTTAGGCCCTGATGGCTCTCTAAGATTCTCTGCTGAAAAAGTACTTGAAGATCAGCTTTGTTGACTCTGCAACCTATACCATTGGCTCTAGAATGCTCAGAATACTCAAAATAAAAAATAAAAAAAAATCGCTCCCAAAGGTTCTCCCTAGTGAAAGCTATGACCAACTGAAGTTTTGTCCAAGTTGGCTTAAGGAAACTCCCCCAAATCTGGAAACGGGAGTTAAGTGGCATTAATTTTGGCAATTGGCGCTAAACTTGGAGTTCTGCCAGGCTTAACCATCGGGCTAACTAGCCATTGGCGTAACTGCTGCGCATGTGACCGAGATTCTCGGCGGAAGTTAAGGGATTGACGGTTTATAATTAATGCTGGCGTGTTGTTTGGAAACCGGCGCATGTGCCCAGCTTTCGTGGGATCGCTGGCAGGTAAGACCGTTGGTTGTCTATTCCCAAACCACAAATAGTTAACAAATAAATATAAATTGTGACCACAAATTGTTGAGAAACAATCAGTAGTGGAGTTGGTAACACGCTTGGTTAACCCGCCGGAGGTCATGGGTTCGATCCCCTAGGACCCCAACATAATTTTACAATGCCATTCCAGGGCCACGTGGTGGTCTCCAAGCTTGCCAAGTGTCAACCTCTGATTGGTCCAACCAAACAAAATATTCTAGCGAATATTTTGGAGAATATTCCTCAGAATATACTAGAGAAGATTCCTCAAAATATTCTAGAGAATATTCCTCAAAATATTCTTTTTAAAATTTTTCCAAAATTAAAAAATTTGCAGTTTACTAGGCATTTTTAAAATGCAATAACTCCTCCATACGGTGTGAGTTTTTCGAATCGTTCATGGTGCCACAATCAGGATGTCGAGATCTATCCGGTCATTCTAGTTTCAACCAATTCTGATTAATTCAAAATTTGAGTATTTTTTCCACTTAGGACATGATCACCTCATCATGCAAATATAAATTAATTGTAAGATCAAATAAGAATAATTCATTTTCTTTTTCAAAACTAAGAGATTAAACGAGGGAGATCAAGGAGCACCAAGTCCATGCCTTTATGGTAGGGCTTGAATGCTTTCACTCAACATCATTTTAATTGTGATGTCTTTTAAGGTGAGCAATATGTTTTGCTAGACAAGATCAAGTAGATGATGTTCAACTTCGTACCCTTATTTGCAAACACAACCTCAAAAACTTCATATTCAACCTTGTAGCATTTGTACAATGATGTCAAACACCCACTCAAAGAAGAAGATAACAATCATAGAAAGAAAGGTAAAATGTACAAATACCTCAACATAAAGTGAAAGTCAAAGCAGAGTTTATCTCATGTGGTGATATGCCAAGGAGTTCAATATGGACCATAGAAATTACATTTTTCACCTTTCAATTTGGGGCCATTGATATCATTATGAAATTTAATGTTTTCAATAACATAAGTTCTACAAATTTGCCACCCATAGTGTGGGAAAATTCATTTTAGTTGCAAGAATTTGGGAAGGAGAATGATGTACATAACATTGTAAAGGATTGGTGGCTCATGGCTAAGCCTTTCAGAACAACCACAAGCAAGGTTTACTTGGCCAAGAACATGTGAGAAAAGGTTTGATAATTAGCAATCCCCATTGTTGTAGCATATTTTTCCACATCTTTCATCAAATGCTTACGTTTCCTTGGGAAAAATCCCTTTTCCAATACAGAGCTAACATTATCTTAATTTTTTTTTTTCAAAACCCAGACATGACCCACCCAGTGTAAATACACGTGTGTATGTAGTTCTTCTCAAAGCTCCCAATGTACAACTTTTTTAAATTTGAAAAGTTATATAATTCAACATTGGGTAGGGTTTATGGGTTAAATTGGAAACCCGCCTATAGGAGCATGTAGTATAACCAACCCAACTGATTTTTGGTGGTATAAATACACACCATCCTAGTACTTGGTGTCCATACTCTAGCAAATATTCCCCAAATTAGATTTGTGTATGATGAGATTTTAAGCACTCCATTGTCCCTAGAAAACCCTAGTTTCTTACTTTGATGCTAAGCCCTCTTATCTTGCATCATCTCGCTACTATTGAAGAGGAAATCTTCAATGACCCAGATAAGAAGAATTCAAAGAAATGTTTTGTTGGTGCCAACAACCAGGATAGGGTTATATCATAACTACTTTTATGTTATTGCTTTTCATTAATTAGACTGATATTTTGTTCCCATTTTCGTTATTTATCTTTCATGAATGTGAATGTGCAATGGATATAATTATGGAGTAACTTAATGTACATGTGTATATGATTTGAATTATGTGATTCGTTCTTGGTTTCTTATTTATCTTGTAGGATGCAACCTTGGAAGGAGAAGTTAGGGTTTGGACCCAGTGGGATCTTCATCAACCATAGGACCTATATGTGAGTACTTTATATCTACTTTTTGAATTTGAAGTTATATGTATGATTGTTTGAGTTTCTTTGTTGGATTTTTTGTTCTGCCCTGTTGGGGATTCCAACCCTATGTGAAAATTCCTTGATTGCAATCACTGGAAATTTATCTCCTAACTATTTTGTAGTTTATTTGTTATTACACCTAAATACATCACCCAATACCTGCAAATAAATCACCAACCTCCAGTTCAATATTCGGTATTCAATAATGTTTTGTTTGAATACACCCCAAGAGAGGCAAGCAATAACCACCCAATGGAGAAACATCAATGTTTTTGTTAGACTGTAGCTAAGAGAGAGTGGAAAACAATGACCACCCAAGAGAGACACATTAATGATAATATGAACATTTACTTGTTGTCGGGTTCAACAATTGAGGCTAGACAGACTCCTTTCAACACTTAATTATCAACCCGAGGGTTTCATAAACTTAGAGACGAAGCACAAGAAATGCCAAAAATTATATGAACTTTTCCAAACTCTATTCCTACTTCTTTAATTGTATTCTTGCAGAATCAAAAAGAAAAGATCACCCGACAATTTACACCAAAAGTATTCTAGTGCTGGAATGTGAAAGAAAGTACTCTTGCAGGAAAATAAATGAAAGGAACTCTCAAAATTCTTGCAAAAAATCTTGACTAATGAAAATGTAAATCTATTTTTATCTTCATTATAGTTGTGTGCCAAGTTAATAATTGGACCCTTGAAGATATTTGACTTATTATAGATTTTGCTTCCTGCACTAAGCTATTATTCTCATACTTCTGCAATGTGCTTGCACTAGTACCAGAAAAAAGTTTAGGTGCTGAAAGGATATTTTACACTTGTACTAAAGATTTATGTCTTCATGCATGAGCTCTAAGCCTCAAGACTAGAGCACTCTATTATTGTATCAAGATATCGATTCATGTACCGAAACATAGATTCCTGCACCAATTTTTCCAATCCTTCTTATAAGAAAATAAATAATGTGTTAACTTAGGAAAATAACTTGCAAAGGTGAACAAAACTTAAAAATAAATTCCTCAAACCAAAAGACACTTCAACCAATCTTAATATCTAAAATAAGAATTAATTTCCAAAGTCAAAGTGCACTCTTCTTTAATCAAGGAACTTCTTCATGCAATCTAGAGAGATCATCTAATTGTGACAGCAGGCTTCAATCCTGTAATAGTTATTCACACGAACTGATATGCATTCATAACCTTCTTAACTCAGGAAGATTCTCTTTAAGAATAATTACACATAAAGTCTGGTCTTTCCTAAATAGTATGAAGTATAGTTACATATTAATGTGTCACAATGACGTTTAGTTTCAAATTACCAAAAGCATATTTAATTTGAGATATCAAGAATACTTCAGAATGAAAATCATGCACTATAAAATCACATTAAGGCTCATCAATCATATAAGAATAAAATACTATTACTGTAATGAACCAAAGGAATCAATCTACGAAACTGTAAATTCACAAGTGCAGGAATGCGTACTTGCATGATCCAGGCATAAACAAGATTAAACTTCAAAGAAAAGAAATTATAAAATTAGACTTAATTGAGCATGCACACCACAGATCCGTTACACAACGATGAAATCAAATCTAAACTTTGCAAAAGAATAAAAGCATCTATTTACTTCATACTTTGCATTAAACGAAATTAACACATCTCAATAATAAAACAAACATGAGGGAAAACGAGATGGGTTGGTTGGACCCTAGCCAACCAGATCGTTTCCCTATTTAGGAAAAGTAAAGATTCAGCTCTTAATCAACGCATCAACATAGAATTACAATTAAAGATTAAGAAATCATGGTGCGGTCCCTTTCTATTAATAATCAACAAATGTACATCATGAGTTCGAATCCATCCCAAAACGAGGGCGATACTAGAAAAGTTACAGAAGAACGAAATTACAATATCCTTGCTATAGCTATCGCTTACTACCATTTTCTATCTAAATCCTATATTTTATACATTCATTCAGGCCTGCAGCTGTAACCAAATTACATCAAGTGTTCCAATTTGAGCCTTTCGGCTATAACAAAATAACAATAACTATTCATACTAAGCCTTTCGGCTATAACAAAACGTTAATCTAAGTATTCGGTCGACGACCCAATCTTTACCATATCCCTGACTTTTCTCTCCGCTTTGAGCCCAACTCGAGTTGATCATTTTGGAACACGGTGTCCGCATGAGGTGTTAAGTTGTCATGATAGTTAAGGATTCGCTAGCGGTGCAGGAATCCTACCTGCACTCGACCATGCTAACAAGATCATCAATACATTTCCTATCAAATACTTTAGGAAGAGAAATATTAGTTGCAAATATTTAAAGGTACAAAATCTATGAAAATGATTAAGTAAGTGCATTCGTAACCCTTAAACATGAAATACAAAGCTAGTGCATGAAAAGGCATGATTCTTGGACTAGTGCAGGGATAGGGAGGTTTCCAAGGTTAAAACAGAGGTCTAAGGTTATGGTTTTGAACGGAAAAGGGGTTAAAAATGAAGTAATTTAACCTACTAAGACCTGTTAAATGGTTCAATATCAGTATACATTTCAAAATATATTAATATTACTGAATTATTTATTAGTTATTAGTGAACAGGTTAAACAATAATCTCTTTTTGTGAAAATGCTTATTGGCTCATCACCAGTTTTCAATCAAAATCATGCTACCTAATAGTCAAACAAATTTATAGCAAAATCAAGAATCGCAAGACACCAATTTAACAATTGCATAAGTAAGGGAAGAGATATTTTGTTACCAAATATTATCTCTATAAAAAATTCTTTCATTCTCCAAACATATTTACAGGAAAATCATGAATTGCAAGACACCAATTTAACAACTTCATAATTAAGGGAGGAGATAGTTTGTTACCAAATATATATAATAGATATGGCATGGTTTCCTTGCAGCCAACAAGGTATCGAGGAAGTATATGTGTTCTCTACCTACCTCTCCCAATTTTCAAAACATTTTTTATGAATAACAATTTTGATAAGCATGACTCCTCGTTTCTAGGTGAATGTTAGGCATAAAAACAACAAACATCTCAAGAATGAAGGAATATAAATTTTTGACATGCATGCAAATCATGTCTCCTCCAATATACATTTCATTCCATTCTCACATGTACTTAAATCTATTGTCATTTTTTTCCTACTAAATTGAATTTTGGCTTATTAATTCATTCAAATAAAGTGCAAAGCAGGACTAGGTATGCTAGCCATTTTGGGTGTGAAATGTCCTCACGGATCCAACTACCGTTCATGTCTTAAACGAATACACTAAGTGTGGATTGTTTCATTATGTATTTATGTATTTATGATTTGGAGATCATGTCATCAGTTCAATTTGTGTAAGAAATAAAATCTACTTCTTGAAAATTTGATGAGATATCTGCATCTCAATCACACCTCATAAATTCATCTTAAATATTTTAACAATCTTTAATAGATCGCAAACTTGCGAAATTGGTCTTAATCATATCTCGGGTTAAGAAATATTTATTTATTAAAGTCTGTATCTTTGTGTCTTAACTAAATTTTCATTTGGAGTCTTTGAAGGGTATCTGAGATAGAACCTCCTATGTATCCTACAGGTCTATGAGGACACTTGTTCTGCAACCGTGACTGGAACTAGACTTGCAAAGGAAAAACACAACCAAACCTTATTTGTGTATATAAACATCTCTACCTATTTCACTATTACTATGGTGTTTATAGTGTCGGTCTTAATATATATTATATAATAATATATATATATATATATATACATAATATTATATATATATAATATATATAGATAAAATATATATAATACACGAACTTAAACTAACAGAGTTGTATCCCAGCGAATTTGGCATAGAGATTTCGAGAGATTGTGCCAGACATATGGAAAGGGAAGAAAACAGCTAAAAAATATGACTAAGATTTTTGTAACCAACCTGTGACAGTGCTTGTTGTCCTTTCTAAGTTGTTTGTGCTTGGCTTTAGCTCTAGCTCCTGGGCACTAGCTCCAGTTCTAGAACCCGAATGCAGAGATTACAGGGTCGTATGCAGAGATTACAACAATGCAATATGGTAGAGGGGCCTGGTAAATGGGCATAGTAACTAACATTAATTTCTCATTGTCCCTCAATCCTTTCACTCAGCCATTAATCAAACAACTGATGTCTTTCCTGTTAGAAAACATCTAACCCAGAAAATCCATGAAGTGGCCTGAAGATATAAAGCGACCATCCATACCATACATGGAAATTATTCATGCACTAAGCCAATGATTGGATTAGTGCATGGTTGTTAATATTTTCCATAACTTTATAACCCAAACCCAAAACAAGATGAAATTTATATTTCGAAAATCCTTTTGACAAGATCTATCATATAAAATATGACATGGTAGGGCCATGCAACCATAGTATTAGTTAAGCATTATCATGTGAATTTTGGATGTCAAATTATTTATCATATGGTTGTTGTATAGACATATTGATGTGGCATTGGCGCAAATATTTCTAAGAATACAACTTTATACCCCAAACCTAAAACAAGATGAAATTATATTGATAAAATGCTTTGGACAAGTAGACGATAATGAACACCTTAGAAATGAAGTTTGGATTAAGTCAAGAAGAAAATTCATTTTAATAACCCCACTTCCTTAAAATAACTTAAAAATTAATATATAATGTTAAATTATATTTTATAATTAATTAATAGAATCTCCATACATTTTACAAAACACTAAATTGGATTATTTTTTTTCCTTGTGTATTTTCTCGATCCCAAAACTATAAATAAATGTGCCTATCCAAAGATGGAAAGCAATATATTAATATATTATATAAATTAAAATTTATGTTGTATTGTAAGAAACAATGGTGGTTTAAAAAATATTGTAAATCAATTTTAAAGATTAGTATTTTGGAAACAACCTAGGAGTGCCAAAGGTGGTTTTCCTAAATCAATGATATAACCTTATGAGATGGTGTAGGTTCCTTGCATTTATGATTTTTTATATTCAAAATGTATAAAATACTATGTATTTGAAATAAATTTTAATGCTATTTTAATTATTTAATGCTTTATCAAGGTATATATGCAAATATAAATTAATTGTAAGATCAAATAAGAATAATTCAATTTTTTTTCAAAACTAAGGGGTTAAACGAGGGAGGTCAAGGAGCACCAAGTCCATGCCTTTAGGGTAGGTATTGAACGCTTGCACTCAACATAATCTTAATTGTGATGTCTTTTAAGGTAAGCAATATGTTTTGCTAAACAAGATCAAGTAGATGGTGTTCAACTTTGTACCCTTATTTGCAAACACAACCTCAAAAACTTCATATTCAACCTTGTAGAATTTGTACAATGATGTCAATCCCCCACACAAGAAAGAAGATAATGATCATAGAAAGCAAGGTGAAATGTACAAAGACCTCAACATAAGGTAAAATTCAGAGAAAAGTTTATCTCATGCGATGATATGCCAAGGAGTTCAATATGGACCACAGACGTTACATTTTTCACCTTTCAATTTGGAGCCATTGATATCATTATGAAATTCAATGTTTTCAATAACATAAGTTCTACAAATTTGACGCCCATAGTGTGATAAAATGCATTTCATTTGCAAGAATTTTGGAAGGAGAATGATGTACATAATATTGTAAAGGATTTGTGGCTTACGGCTAAGCCTTTCAGAAGAACCACAAGCAAGGTTTACTTGGCCAAGAATATGTGAGAAAAGGTGTGATAATTAGCAATCCCCATTGTTATAGAATACTTTTCACAATTTTCATCAGATTCTTATGTTTCCTTGGGAAACATCCCTTTTCCAGTACAGAGCTAACGTTATCTTTAAAAAACATTTTTCAAAATCCATACATGACCTGCCCACTGTAAAAACACGCATGTATGTAGTTTTCCTTAAAGCTTCCTGTGTACAACTTTTTTTAATTTGAAAAAATATTAAATTTAACATTTTTTTTGCTAGGATTTATGGGTTAAATTGGAAACCCACCTATAGGAGCATGTAGCATAACCAACCCAACTGATTTTTGGTGGTATAAATACACACCATGAGTTGCCTTCATATGCATCCTAGTACTTGGCATCCATACTCTGGCAAATATTCCCCAAATTGGGTTTTCTTATCCTGTGCTTTTAAGCACTCCATTGTATCTAGAAAACCCTATTTTCTTGCTTTGATGCTAAGCCCTCTTATCTTGCATTATCTCACTACTATTGGAGAGGAAATATTCAATGAACTAGATAAGAAGAATTCAGAGAAAGTTTTTGTTGGTGCCAACAACCAGGATCAGGTTACATCATAACTACTTCTCTGTTATTTCTTTTTATTAATTAGACTCATATTTTGTTCCCATTTTTTTTATTTATCTTTCATGAATGTGAATGTCCAATGGATATAATTATGGACTAAATTAATGTACATGTGTATATGCTTTGAATTATGTGATCCATTCTTGGTTTCTTATTTATCTTTCAGGATGCAACCTTGGAAGGAGAAGTTAGGGTTTGGACCCTGTGGGATCTTCATCAACTGTAGGACCTATATGTGAGTACTTTATACCTACTTTGTGAATTTGAAGTTTCATTTATGATTGTTTGAGTTTCTTTGTTGGATTTTTTGTTCTTCTCTATTGAGGATTCTAGCCCTATGTGAAAATTCCTTGATTGAAATTACTGGAAATTTATCTCCTAACTACTTTGTAGTTTATTTTTTTATTACAACAAATATGAGTAAAATCGCTATTGCAATATTCACCAAAACTAAAATACAATGCGGAAGATAAACTGGAAGCTGAGAAAATTATGCACATGCATAATAAAATCGACACAATAATTTTTGGACTAATATTCCTCAGAAAAACCCCAAAGGGAAAACCGTTGCCGCAAATGAGGGTTCATTTTATTATTATGCAACAGTAAAAAATATGAGTACAATATATGGATTCCCAAATGACTATCCTCCAGAAATAATCTTCCAAAATAATATGGATAAAAATTCTCCCTCTACATACAAAATCAACCTGCCTCTAGCTTGCTTTTTCTCTATCCCTGGCAACACAACCTACCTATAACTCACACTACTGGCCTGGGAAATTTGTATTGCTGCAATTCAACTCCAACTGAGCCATATAGACTCCCTCTTCCTCTGGAAATGACTTTCTCTACCTTTCAGGTGATCTCTTAGCCTCCAACAATTGAAAAAACTCCCTTTCTAACACACCCATTGGGGTTTATGGCTAGTCACACTGGTTATTCAACTTCTTGGCAGAATAATTTTGGCCTCCCTCTTCCTACCTCTCTGACAGTGGAAAAATGTTGGGAAACTCTTACAAAATTCTCTCTACTACACCCTTAATCACAAATGCTCTCCTCATCTTCCTTGAAATCACTTCCTTGTTGAATCTCTACAACTAGATAGCTTGATCTTCTAAGGAAATCGCTCCCCTCTTGTATCACAATATCTCACTCTCCATCCGATCGACTTTATCTTATAATCTCTCATTAGAGCTTCAACAACCATGATTAGATCCTTATCAATGGCTAGTATAATCTTAAACTCAATCCATTTGAGTCTCTAAAGCATTCTTAATCATCCTTAATTAATTCCCATTAACTAACCAATTTTCTTAAGTTAGACTTAGGAAAAAATTAAATGATGGCTAATCAATTTAATTAAGGCGTTTCACAAGCTTATCTCATGAAATATTTTCTGGGTTTTGGAGATCTCATGTTTCTTATCCTTTTAGATGCAAATAGAGACTATAACACCTATATGATGCTACCAAAATATAACACTCCCACTTAGTAAGGAAAGTGTTCTTACACCAATCCAACATCTCTACTTCTCTATAGTCAGACGATGTTGTTGGTGTCTAACATTTGTAACTACCTATCATTGTCTAACAAGCCACTACGCCCACTATGATTCATCTTCTAACGTTGTAGTTGAACCACTCTTCATTTGCGTTGTTGTTGACACTACATTGTGCCATCTTGAACTACTGCCAACTCTGTGTACTCTGCATCTGATCTCATGATGTTGTTGTTGCAACTACTGCAACTGAGAACTGATCTATTGTCCTTGTAGTTGGCTTCTGCAACTATCCTTTGAGTTTCTAACTGCAAGTAGATCTGCTCTATCTACTGAGTATTTAACTGCACCTAATTGTCTTTGTGCCCCTCTAGTATCTCACTGCACTAGCTTTGCATTGTCTCTCAAGATTTGACTATGACTTGCTAACATTTCGATCCTCCTACTACTGAATACTGTGGACCCCCATAGTTAAGGTAATGATCCAAGAGGAAACACTTGTCTGATGTTGTCCTCTTTGGACCTTGCCCATCCTGCAACTTTGAAGCCTCATGTTCCTCGTGCATTTAGAGGTATAGCCACTATCAATGAAAACTCCTCCAACCTAGGGGTAACTCATTTATCTCTGTTGAAGCTACGATTTGTTACTCTCGCTTCTTGTCCTTCTTTTTCATGGGGCACTAGGTGTTGTAGTAACCAAACTCACCACATATGAAGAGTTTGGTCTTTGACATATCCTTCTTCTTCTTTTTGCCTCCGTTAGAGCTTTGTCCCTAGCTGGGACCCTTCTTCACTTTCCCCTTACTTGTAAGGGCTACATTCTCCTCCTCTTTCTCAACCTTTGACCCTTTTTTACTGCTGCTAGTAGTGTCCTAAACAAAAATGAGCCTTAGCTCCTCCTATGTGAAGTCACTCCAAAGATGTTCCCAATTTGGAAATTTGTTTTGTCCAATAATTCCCTAGGCAAATGTTTCCCACTCTCTGTTAAACCCATTCAAATAAATTCACATAAGTTCATTGTCCTCTGGTTTCTCTCCTACAATTGCTAGCTCATCTAAGACATTTTGAATTCTAGTGAAGTAGGGAGTCATGCTTTGACCCTTCCACATATTATTGGTCCTCGGCTTCTCCTTAATAATCATCTTATGATTCTTTGATGGATCCTGGTATAGCTTCACAATGACATCCCACATTTCCTTTGTTTTATTCTTATCTGTAATATGAGAGACGTTATGATCTCAAACCCCATCCAAGACCATCCTCTTCACTTTGGCCATATCCTTCTTATACCCATGAAAGTGGATAAGATCTGTATGTATGGTTGTGGATGATGTCATGAACTCCTTCAGGCCATGCTCATCCAAAAGGAATTGCATTATATGCCTTCCAGACACCAAATTTTGAGGCTCCGTCAATTCTATCCTAATCTCTAAGACTTGTTATGGCCATCTCTACAAAACTCAAATAAATGGAAACTAAAATTAGAAATCTCCTTCTCTTCCTTGCTTGGCCTCTCTTATGTTACTCGCACTCTTTGAGGAATGCAAAGATCTACCTTCAGATGTCCTTCTCTAGTTAATACTTTGCCTTCAGATGCTTACTGAGACTACTCATT
Source organism: Pinus taeda (assembly GCA_000404065.3). Taxonomy (NCBI): domain Eukaryota; kingdom Viridiplantae; phylum Streptophyta; class Pinopsida; order Pinales; family Pinaceae; genus Pinus; species Pinus taeda. The sequence continues at coordinate 73,232 of APFE031577033.1, forward strand.
CAGCCTTATGGATGTCCTTCTTTGGGAACTGGCACACGATCTACAATCTTTATAACTCAGATTGGTTAGTGTGGAAAAATTGCATTGGAAAATTACTTTTCCTGCTACAACCCTCTGCAACATGAAATCTCAGATTTCCTCTTGGAAACTGGAAACTAAAAACCCTTAGGAAATTTTTCTTAGTGTGTTTTTCTCTTCCTATCCTTGCACAGATCTGCAACTGAAACCATTCATTGGAAAATTATTGCAACCAAATCTACTCAATGATTTGACTGATCTACTTACTGAAACCATCTATTCAGAAAATACACTGCTTACAAATTTTGTTATTGAGGCTATTCGAATTTTCCTCCACCTAGAACTAGAAATCGAACCCTACTACCTCTATAATTTGCACCCCTAGCTGGCTTGCACAGACATAGAGAAATGGTTCCTAGATCTCCCTCTAAAGCTACACACATTTTCTTCTCTCACTTCAGAGCCTCTAAAATGATCTTCAATGCTCTGATACCATGTGAAAATTCCTTTATTGCAACTACCGAAAATTTATCTCTTAATTGTTTTGTAGCTTATTTGCTATCACGGTAAATATTAATAAACTCACAATTGCAATCTTCACCAAAAATAAAATATGCTACAAAAAATAAACTGGAAGTTGAGAAAATTATGCACACAAACAATAAAATTGACACAATAATTTTTGGACTAATAGTCCCCGAAGAAACCTTGAATGGAAAATTGGTGCAACAGATGAGGGTTTATTTTATTATTATGCAGTAGTAAAAATATGAGTACAATATATGGATGCCCAATTGGCTATCCTTTATAAATAATATGTGAAAAATAATATGGATAAAAATTCTCCCTCTACAAACAAACTCAAACTCCCTTTGGCTAGCTCGTTCTCTCTCCTTGACAACACGACCTACCTAGAACTCATGCTACTGGCTTTGTAAATTTATAATTCCTACAAGTTGACTCTAACTGAGCCACCCAGCCTCCCTCTTCCTTTGGAAATGACTTGCTTTGCCTTCTGGGTGATATCCCAACCTCCAACAACTGAAATGAATCCCTTTCCAACACACGCACTGGGGTTTCTAGCTACTAGCATTGGTTATTTGACCTCTCTGCATAATAATTTCATCCTCTCTCTTCCTACCTCTCTGGCACTAGAAAAATGTTGTAAAACCCTCTGAAATTCTCTTTGCTTCTCCCTCAATCACTAATGCTCTCCTTCTCTAGATCGAACTCACTTCCTTGTTGAATCTCTACAACTGAATAGCTCGATCTGCCAAGCAACTCACTCCTCTCTTGTGTCACAATGTCTCTCTCTCCATCCAATTGATGTGTTCTTATAATCTCTCGCTAGAGCTTCAACAACCATGATTAGATCCCCATCAACAACTAAGACCATCTTAGACTTTATCCATGTGAGTCTTTAGAAAATTCTCGATCATCCTTAATTAATTCCCATTAATTAACAATTTTCCTAAGTTAGATTAGGGAAAATTTTAACTGATATCTAATTAATTTAATTAAGGCATTTCACAAGCTTATCTCACAAAACCTTTTATGGGTTTTGGAGATCTCGTAATTCTTAGCCTCTTAGACACAAATTGAGACTAGAACAACTATCTGATGCTACCAAAATCTAACACCCTAGCCCTAGGGAAGTTTTCCTACAACATAATTGGTGACTCTGCTAGGGAAAATACTTTTGAGTATTTTCCTTTAGCATTGTTTTGCTTGATTTTTGTAATCAAGAAGTTGATTGTTTGTTTTTTTTTATATTTTGGTCTCATGTTAGATCATTCCATCTAGCATGATCTTTTGATGTGGGCTTCTTCTTTTTTTCCTCAAATTTTTGTTTATATGTTTTTTGTTTTGACAACAATTGCCTATACACATGAATTTCTTATGTACATCTCACCAAAATGCGAGTTGATTTGTAAAACCCGCATATGTACATTATGTCTTTTAAGCAGTCGCATATGTTTCTGGGAGTGAATTTATTTTTTCTTTGTTGAGTGCCCAATTGGTTTGGGATGCTTGATTTCTGGTCAGTGGTGTCTGTTGAAGGCTAAAATTTCTGAGTTTGAGGTCTCTTCATCTATACTTCAATATTTTATGTGAAAGTACCTTTGTTTCAACTTGGAGTTTTTTATTTTTCTTTTTTCTCTAGAGATTTTGTTTTTGAGTTGTGTTCTTGGATTTTGGTCCAAGGTTCTATACTATTTTAGGTCTTTGTGGTAGTCTTTTGGCATGGTTTCCTTGATTGCAATGTGATCCTTCTCTTTTATTTTGCTTCTTGTCTTCCTGGTAGTTGATTTTTAAATTGGTTTTTTTTCATTAACAAAGATCTTGGGTTTCATTAGTTTGAAGTATTGAAATCTCATTCACTTGACATTTTTGAATTTTATTTGTTTGAAGCTCTTGAATATCTTTTGTTTAAAGTCTTTGGATCTCATTTTCTTTCACTTCTTTAAGGCTCTTGGATTTCCTCTTGCTTGAAGTTCTTGAATTTCCTTTTGTTGAAGTTCTTGGTGTTGATTTCTGGTTACATCAGATGTGCTATAAGCATCAAAATTTGTAGGGAGGCTAGGACACATGTATTCTAGAATACCCAGAAATCGTTTTGGGAAATTTCACCTGGAGACAGTTTTATTACAATAATTAATTAGTTTGAATGGATGCCTAAGTATAAACTTAGGAAATTCAAATAATTAAAGGGTATTAATAAAATTGGGTGTGAAACTTCTAGAAAAAGATGAAGATTGAGTAAATATGATCTGATCCATTGATTAGAATTTAATCTGGATCTTTGATTACTCAATGAGAAGATTATAAGAAGGACTTCGATGGAATTTGGAAGACACATTGAGTGAGAGATTAGAGATTGATTTTCTTATGAGAGCAACGCAAAAGTTGCCAAAGAGGTCATCGAGGAGATTTCTTACAGTGAGAGGTAGGGATAGTTTTCCGATTGGAGAGTTTCTTGTTCAGGGATACATTGCAGAGGAGATAGAGAGAGATACAGGAGAGGAAACGCAGAGCCACGCTGGGAAGTATAGAGCCACACTGAGGTAGTGTAGAGCCTAGGAGGCGATTCAAAATTTGTTGGAGAGTCGAGTTCTAGAGCCAAAAGCTAGGGCGTGAGACTGGAAGGGTGGAGAGTCAAAGTTCCAGAGGAAAATCAACCAGCAAGAAGGGTAATGTAGAGCCTAGTAGTTGTGACGTTGAACTGCGTAGGATGACGCAGAGGTAGCGCAAAGGCAATTTGGGGCTTGCCATCTAGAGACTGATCAATATTGAATCTCCAGTGATAGTGTGAGGTATTTCTCACTAATTTCTCTTCCAGTCAGATTCTATTTATCGGATAGCTAGTAAGGCCTCCAAATATTGTATTCAGAAACTACTGCATAATAATACAAACCCTTAGTTGTTGCACTGGTTTTCCCACATTGTTGTGTTATGGGGACATTTGTCCAAAAACAACAGTGTCAATTTTGTGTGTGGTTATTTCTTCTTGCTCAAGTCTTGTTTCAACATATAATTTAATTAGTGAAGGTTGCAGTCATATTTACTTTGATATTTACAATGTAACATAGTAAATAACTTGCATTAATTAACAAGTAGGAGAAGTAATATCAGTTTGATGTAGTAGGGATTTGCATCTCCAAATTTTCACATGGTCTCAGAGTGCAAGTGAAGCAAGAGAGCAAACCAGAAGAGCCTAGCATTGAAGAGAAGGAGGGAGATCGAAGTGATGTGTAGGCAGGAGATCGAACCCCTGGAGAGATTGCATAGTCCAGGCCAGGAGGGCAAGGTTCTCGAGGAAAATCTCTCTTTGAGTGATTTGACAAAGAGGTAAGATTTCTAGTTTGTGATTTTTCAATGGTAGAGGGAGCAGTGTAGCAATAGATTCAGCGCAGAGTAGTCTTCAAGCGGGACAAAGTTTTCTGCAGCATTTTCTAGATCAAAAAAGTGATAGAAGAAGGAAGAAGACACTTTTTGAGGGAATTTCTTCCTTAGTAAATTTTGAGCCAAGGAATTATATTTCTTAGTTGCTGAGCAACAATATCGAGGAGAAGATATACTAACTTCAACAGGGAGTGTGTAGGCCACCCTAGCAGCTGTGCAGAGGAGAGAGGGAGCAATTCGATTTTTTGTTGGAAGAGATGGAAGCTAATGGGCTAAGAGATTAAGATCGATTAGACGGAGCATCCAATTATGTGATATAGAAGGCTAAGATATCCTACCTTTTAGGTGAGCACCTATGTCGATAATGTGGTATATGAACCTGCCAATGTAGATCCTCTCAAGAAGTACAAGGCTGAGATGGTGAAGGCCAAGCGGTTGATCCTCGATGGAGTGAGGGTTCACACTGTATGTCACAATTCTGGCAAAGGTATGCCCAAAGAGATGTGGGATTCCTTGGCTACATTGTATCAAGGATCTTTGAAGCAATGAAAGATGTACTTGGAGAAGAAATGAGATGCGCGAGGATGCAAAAGGGGAACGCATCGATATGTTCCTATCGAAGCTTCATGTTAAAATTGGAAACTAGGGCCAAACTCCATGTGGGTCATATTGTTTATGGTGGCTGATATTTTTATTGGATCCCTCTCATTGAGAGGTGTAGGATTAATCTAAAGATCATCTGATTCCGATAAGTATTTATGAAGTTATGAATTTATTTATGTTATGGACAAATTGTTAAGTCGACCAACAACTTATGTAGGCTCAAAAGCCCAATAGTCATGTCTATTCAACCTATATGTTTTAGTATAAATAGAAGAGGATTTCAAGTCATTTCTACACACACTTGGATCTCTTCCTCTCTCTACTTGTCTTTGGGTTTTAGTAGGAGGAGAGATCCTAAGGAAAAGCTGGAAAAGCCGGAAAAGTCGGAATTGTCAGAAAAGCCAGAAAAGTTGGAACTGTCGGAATAGCCAGAATAGCCAAAATAGCCAAAAAAGCTGGAAAAGCTGGAATTGCTGGAAAATCCATAAAAGCCATAAAAGCTAGAACTGCCAGATAAGCAAGAATAGCTGGAAAAGCCGGAAAAGTTGGAACTGTCGAAAAAGTTGGAACTGTCGGAAAAACCAGAAAAGCCAAAACTACCAGAAAAGCCGGAAACACTGGAAAAGCCGAAAATACCAGAAAATCTGGAAAAGTCGGAAAAGTTGGGACTGTTGGAACTGCTGGAAAAGCAGGAATAGCTGAAAAAGCCAGAAAAGTTGGTACTGACGGAAAAACTGGAAAATCCTGAAAAGTCGAAAAAGCCGAACTGTCGGAAAAGCTGGAACTACCAGAAAAGCCAGAAACACCGGAAAAGCTGGAAATACCAGAAAATCCAGAACTACTGGAAAAGTCGAAACTGTCAGAACTATCAGAAAAGCCAGAACTTCTGAAAAGGACGGAACTACCGGGAACTGCCAAAACAGCTGGAGCATCTGTCTCCGAAGGAAGGCAGCATGATATATGAGATCATGGGCAGCATAATAAGAAGCATGATGATATGAGCATGGGCAACATAATGATGCATGATGATATGAGCATGGGCAACGTAATGATGAATGAGATCATGAGCATGCATAGCTTGATGATGAATAAGACCATGGAAGATGCAGCATGATGAGCAACATGAAGATGAGAGTAGCTCAGTCATCAAGGTTCAACACATGTGACAGTACAACAAGGTGTCACATGGTAATGTGCAACAAATAGACGAGATGCAGCACTATGATAGGTGAATGAGTCACCTTAGAGAATCAGTTGAAGCAATATGTCTTCAACTGATCTCATGTCGATATCAAAAGTCAAAGTGATTGACTTCAAATGTAAATGTACTATCTCTCTCACTTTCTTTGCTGAACTTTGAAGAACATAAAAGAAGAATTGATCAAGGGTTTCCCCACATTGGGGTTTGTCCCTGGCTAGCGCCACATATTGTGTCCTCTTGTTTTGGCTTGTCTTCTGTGATTTATATTTATGTTATATCTACAATTTACTTTATGATGATGTGATTTCTAATGTGAAAAAGAAATTGAAATAAATTTATCTAGCATATAACATACATAAAATAAACATGGTATCGAAGTTGAGGTGAAGACAATGCCCAAGCAAGAGTGAAAGAGCAATCACCAAAGACAATAGGGAGAAGACAAAAGGATCAATGGGTTCCACATCTCTCTTCTAAGTTCACAAAGGGTGAAGTCGAAGCAGAACATATTATCAGAATGGCATAGCAGAAGTTTCTGATGGCCCATCTAAAGATCACTTCATTGCGAAGTTTGGATCTAGGGGTGGAAGGAAAGGTGGATGCCTTGGTTGTAATAAGTTCGGCCATTATGCAAAGGAGTGTCCGAAGGTAATGCAGGTCATCAAGGAAATGGTCAACTCTTCAAAGAAAGCAAGGAACCCCAAATCACTTTTATTTACCTAATCGCAAGAGGAACCTGGTGTCCATCTCAGAAATGGAAGTCAAAGGTTTCAGGGTAGCACTCATCGATGGAAAGGTACGTGTTTGGAAATAGAATTTTCAAAGATGTTTTTGAGTTCAGGGTTGTATCAAATTGCAGGAAGTCCACTGGGGACCATGTCCATTGTCACGTAGCACCGAAGGTCTGTGAGTCAGATGGTGACAGGGATGCCTGAATTCAAAAGGAGCATGAAAGTAAATGTCTGAGATGTACCGAAGGAAAATCTTACAAGGGGACCATTCCCCTTATGTAGCAGGTCCACAGGTCTAGAACAACCTAAGGGGTCTAAGATTGATAATCAGGAGTCTCGCATATGCAGGTGGAAGAAAGCTCTCTATGGCTTGAAGCAAACACCCTGGGCATAGTATTAGAGGATCGATAGTTGCTTGATAAAGTTGAGATTCACTAGGAGTAAATTGGATCCAAACCATCCGAAGGTTGTGGATGATAGACCTCTCATACCAGCACCTTATGAGGACGACCTACTTCTAATAGGTGCAGACCATCTCGTTTGCAGAACTAAGAGGGAGTTGGATTCCAGATATGGAATGGTGAACTACAAGCCTGTGACTACCTCGAGGATCTTAACTTTCAGAAGTTATATGGTAGTGATGTCAGACTAGATTTGGGAAATGCCTCTGAATCTCATAAACTCATCCGCGTTGATGTTCTTGGTGAACTTTCGTCCAGACATATGTTTTGCAGTTAGCATGGTGAGCTCATATTTGCTTGAACCTCATTGGATTGGTGCCAAGAATCTTTTGAGATGTCTTCGCGGCACAATCTCTCATGGATTGAGATACACTACCTGAAATATGAAACTGCATGATTATTCGAATGTTGATTGGGCAGGCAGTGTGGAGGATCACTAGAGCACTTCTTAGTGTTGTTTCTCTTTGGATTCTTCTTCGATATCATGGATGAGCAGGAAGTAGAAGTCGATTGTTATAAGCACCGATGAGACCAGATACATTTCTACAAGTATGATCTTGTATGAAGTTGCTTGGTTGGGGAAGCTCTTCAAGTGAGTTGTTTGTACCACTGTGATTCTCTGTGACAATTAGAGGTGGGATTTGATTATTGAGGAATCCTGTATTCGACGATTTCTCCAGTAGATAGACATCAGATACTAACTTATCTGGGATATGGTAAGTCTATGAGCAAGGAAGCTCCATCGCTATGAGATGATGTACATGTTGCTACACTTTGTCTAAGCCCCGGGGGAAAGATCAAATCTGTGATTTTCCCGAACGACTTGGAGTCATCAAGAGACCCTTGTACAAGGGTCCTGCATGTTGTATATATTGAGCTCTGGGAGCTTTGGGGGCTTGTGTTTCTTACTGGAGCAACATATGACCACAGGGTGACTCGTCCTCCCCTGGTGGTGCGCATTGGGAAAGGATGATTCGCTCTCTTGTGGACAGGATGATTCGCTCTCCTGTGGACAAGATGATTCGCTCTCTTGTGGGACAAGATGATTCACTTTCTTGTGGGACAGGATGATTCACTCTCCTGTGGATAGGATGATTCGCTCTCCTGTGAACAAGATGATTCGCTCTCTTGTGGGACAAGATGATTCGCTCTCTTGTGGGACAGGATGATTCACTCTCTTGTGTAGCAGGATGATTAATTCTCTTGTGAGGTTTGAATGATGTGTTCTCCATGAAGATTGTGTAGCAGGATGATTAATTCTCCTGTGAGGTCTGGATGATGCGTTCTCCATGACGATTGTGTAGCAAGATGATTAATTCTCCTGTGAGGTCTGGATGATGTGTTCTCCATGATGACTGTGTAGCAGGATGATTAGTTCTCATGTGAGGTTTGGATGATGTGTTCTCCATGACGATTGTCTAGCAAGATGATTAGTTCTCTTGTGAGGCCTGGATGATGTGTTCTCCATGGCGATTATGTAGCAGGATGATTAGTTCTCCTGTGAGGGCATGATTAATTAAGTTCTCCTGTCGAGGCATCCTATCCATGCAGTCTGGGACTCATGGGAAGTACCTCTCATCTGATCAATGAGCAGGGAAATGAGGATAGGGACCATAGTAGTACCGATGGATGCATCGTTGTATATATCGTACTCCCTATGCTAGGATGACCTGCATTGATCTGGGTTCAATAATACTAGTCTGGGACCAGTGGTAGGAGTTGTACCCACTATGAGACTAACTTCGGGTCGGTTGAGGACTGGTCTGGGACCAGAGATACATACTTTGAGACTGACTTCGAGTCAGTAGAGTACTGGTCTAGGACCAGTGGTAGGAGTTGTACCCACTATTACACTGACATCGGGTCGGTTGAGGACTGGTCTGAGACCAGTGGTACATATTCTGAGACTGACTTCGAGTCAGTAGAGTACTGGTCTAGGACCAGTGGTAGGAGTTGTAACTACTATGACACTGACTTCGGGTCAGTTGAGGACTGGTTTGGGACCAGTGGTACACACTCTGAGACTAACTTTGGGTCAGTGGATAATGGTATGACACATTCTCGATTAATTCTTCTTCTTCATGGTTCAACAGAGCTAAGTTGAGCAGAGTAGAGCCAGCAGAGTTGAGCAGAGTAGAACAAATCCAGCAGAGCTGAGCAGAGCAAAGCAAAGCTGAGCTGAGTAGATCAGAGCTAGCAGAGCCAGCAGAGCTGAGAAGAGCATAGCAGAGCCATCAGAGCTGAGTAGAGCTGAGCAGAGAAGTGCAGGGCATTGATAGCAGAGATAGTACAGTTGGACATATGGATCAGCGGATGGAGTTCTCCCTAGTTGAGAGGGAGTGTTAAAATTGGCAACTAGGGCCAAACTCCATGTGGGTCATATTATTTATGGCAGCTGATATTTTTATTGGATCCCTCTCATTGAGAGGTGTAGGATTGATCTAAAGATCATCCGATTCTGATAAGTATTTATGAATTTATGAATTTATTTATGTTATGGACAAATTGTTAAGTCGTCCAACAACTTATGTAGGCTCAGAAGCCCAACAGTCATGTCTATTCAACCTCTACATTTTAGTATAAATAGAAGAGGACTTCAAGTCATTTCTACATACACTTGGATCTCTTCCTCTCTCTACTTGTCTTTGGGTTTTAGTAGGAGGAGAGATCCTAAGGAAAAGCTGGAACTGTCGGAAAAGCCGGAAAAGCTGGAATTGCCGAAAAATCTTGAACTGTCGGAAAAGCTGGAAAAGCCAGAACTGCCGGAAAAGCTAGAAAAGTTGGAACTTCCAGAAAAGCCGGAAATGTCGGAAAATCTGGAACTACTAGAAAAGCCGGAATTGATGGAAAAGCCAGAAATACCAGAAAATCTAGAAAAGCCAGAAAATCCGAAAATGCCGGAACTGTCGGATAAGCTAGAACTACCGGGAACTGCCGAAATAGCTGGAGCATCTGTCTCTGAAGGAAGGCAGCATGATGTATGAGATCATGGGTAGCATAATAAGAAGCATGATGATATGAGCATGGGTAGTATAATGATGCATGATGATATGAGTATGGGCAGCATAATGATGAATGAGATCATGAGCATGGGCAACTTGATGATGAATAAAACCATGGAATATGCAACATGAAGATGAAAGTAGCTCACTCATCAAGGTTCAACACATGTGACAGTACAACAAGGTATCACATAGTAATGTGCAGCAAATAGATGAGATGCAACACTATGGTAGGTGAACGAGTCACCTTAGAGAATTAGTTGAAGCAATATGTCTTCAATTGATCTCATGTCGATATCAAAAGTCAAAGTGATTGACTTCAATTTTTAATGTACTATCTTTCTCACTTTCTCTGTTGAACTTTGAATAACATAAAAGAAGAATTGATCGAGGGTTTCCCCACATTAGGGTTTGTCCCTGGCTAGCGCCACATCTTGTGTCTTCTTGCCTTGGCTTATCTTCTACGATTTATATTTATGTTATATCTGTAGTTTACTTTATGCTGATGTGATTGCTAATGTGGAAAAGAAATTGAAATAAATTGCTCTATCATAGAACATACCTAAAATTAACACTTCAGGAATTTCGAGATCAGTTGGCAACTGTAGGATCACCACCTCAACCTACAGAGATGGTAAGGTTGGCCCTGAATTTAGTCTGAGAAGAAAGGAAAGTATTTTTCTATAGTAGAGAGAAATTTCTGGATTGGGAAGGGATGTGGGTTGATCTTCAACAGGAAGAGATGAGGCGAGACTTAGTCAAGTGAAAACTTGATGGAAGCAGTAGCAGTGGGATGAAACCCAAGGAGGAGGAGGAGAATTCAACCCTTGCATCAAAGGGGTAGCAGGAGAAATGAAGGCAGAAGAAGGATGCTCGAATATCAATTGTTTCCGGTGTTATGAATTTGGTCACTACACTACGCAGTTTTCTCTCAAGAATAAGAACAAGCATGAGAAACATGATCTGCAGGCTGCAACTATAAAGATCAAGGAGGAGGAGGAGTTTTCCATGGTTGCCCAGATTCCTCTAAGGGAGAGGTGGGGTGAACTAGTACTATAGTTCAAAAGAACTACAAATGGGCGGGATCCTTTAGGAGTCCACCTCTTGGATCAATACCTTGTTATGGGAGCCCATAGTCAGCAATAGCAGGATGGACCAGTGTTAGGTGATGCTATCAAATGCTAGAGTGATAGATGTAGTGGCTAGTAGTAGTTAGAGACCGAGCAATGCAAATCTAGTGTTGGCAGTAGTGTAGTTGGTACAGAGCAGAGTCATCAACAGCGTAAAGAATTTAGTGATAGCATAAAGGCTAGCAGTAGTCAGAACTCGGACGATAGATGCATCATACTAAACACAGTTGGTACAACACTCTAAGTGTTTCTATGTTGCAGTTGTTGTAGAAGGCAACAACAGTTGTTGGAGCAAAGTTGCAGTGCAGATGTAGCTGGAAGCAACATGCAGAGTCAACAACAACACAGATGCAAAATTTGCGCAGTAGTTGGTGGGAAGTGATGTTGGACATCAACATCGCAGAGGGAGATGCTATAGAGTCAAGGTGATGCTTCAACAAGTTGCATTACTAGAGCACATTCCTTGCTAAGAGGGAGTGTTGATTTCTGGTAGCATCAGATGTGTTGTAAGCCTCAAAATTTGCAGGGAGGCTAGGACACATGTATGCCTGAATACCCAGAGATCGTTTTGGGAAATTCCACTCAGAGAGAGTTTTATTAAAATAATTAATCATTTTTAATGGATGCCTAACTATAAACTTAGGAAATTAAAAAAAAAATTAAGGGGTATTGATAAAATTGGGTTTGAATCTTCTAGAAAAAGACGAAGATTGAGTCAATATGATTTGATCCATTGGTTATAATTTAATCTGGGTTGTTGATTACTCAATGAGAAGATTATAAGGACTTCAATGTGCATTTGAAAGACACGTCGAGTGAGAGATCAAAGATCGATTTTCTCAAGAGAAACACAACAGTTGTTGGAGAGGTCATCGAGGAGATTTCTTATAGTGAGGGGTAGAGATGGTTTTCTGGTTGGAGAGTTTCCTGGTCCGAGGATACATTGCAGAGGAGGTAGAGAGAGATACAAAAGAGGCATCACAGAGCCACATTGGGAAACGTAGAGACATGTTGAGGCGACACAGAGCCTGAGAAGAGATTCAAAATTTTCTAGAGAGTTGAGTTCTATAGCTAAAAGCCGGTGTGTGAGACCGAAAGAGCAGAGAGTCGAAGTTCATGAGGCAAATCAACCAACAAGAAGGGTGACGCAACGCCTAGTAAATGTGACGCTGAACTGCATAGCTAACGTAGAGGCAATTTGGGGCTTGCCATCTAGATTTGGGTCTCCGAAATTTCACACTTGGATCTCCCCTTTTGTTTGAAGTTCTTAAATTTCATTTTCTTTGAAGTTTTTGGATTTCACTTTTACAAGAAAAAGACAATTTTTTGTGTTTTTCCTTTTCATTCTGTTCTTTCTCTTCACACTTGTTTGAAAGTTTGAACAAGAGTTTTTTTAGTGCTTATGGAATTCTCATATTGTTGGTTAGTAGAGACATTCTTGTTGCTTCACGTTTGTGGTTTCATTAGTGCATTGTTTCACTATTTGCCTATCCTTTTTGTTAGTGCTTATTGATCATGCCTTTGATTTTTTTTGCATTAAGACTTATTGATATATCATAACACCTTGCATTGCATATTAGTTGCATTGTATAAAGCATTGAGTGTTTTTTTCAACTTTGAAATTGTGAGTGTTTATTTCTAAAAGGAAAAGAAAAAAATTGTTAAGTAGGATCTCATAGAACCCTGGTAGAAATCACCTTTTTATTGAAGAAAGAAAGCTACATTTCATGTAGCTAGGTATTCTTACTTGATTTCTTTTGTGTCAAAACATTATCAATTGCACTTTCACTACCTTTAACCTAATTAATAGAAAAATAAAATTAACAATTAATATAAAATCAAGTAGACTTTTTCTTTTTGTGATAGGAAACCAACTAATCTTGGTGATTTAGGGCCTTGGAATATGTGTGTGGAGAGTAAAATCTCCAAGGCCATTTAGATAAAGCATAAAAGTTGAGTAAAGAGTGGAAACCTAGTGTCACATATGTTGTCAGGGAAGATCATCTCACACAAGAGTTAAGCACTAGGATATGTAATGATAAAGAAAGAGAGTTACCCCCTCTCATGCATGTCAAAGCACCTATCCATGATTGTCCCCCTCAGCTTCTAATTGAGAGCTGGAGACCTTGGTTTCCTTTCTTAGGTACCGCCTAGGTGACATCAAGGGGGAATGCTTATGGTACCTAAGACAAATGTTTTCATTGTCATAGCGCTCTTGGAGGGTTCCCTATGAAGCAAGGGTGCTTGCAGAAGTCAAGGCTATTGTGAAGGGGTCAACATAATTGTTTATATTACCTTCACTAGAAGGACTTGGGATCTCATCATCCCAAGATTACCTTCAAAATTCCTTTTATCCACCTTCTTATATTTTGATGTTTGATCCTAATCACCCGAGCAAAAATATTTAAGGGATGTTTAATTGTTTGTTATCTTTAGGGTTTTTATAGTGAGTGCTTTATGCTCCTAGTATATTGTAGGATATTTGGTCATTATATATTTTTATTTGTAAAAGGTGATTGATCAACTAGTTCCCCGGTCTAAGAGGCTTCACGCGCTTTCTCGTGCAAGTGTCTGGTCTTCATCTTAGAGGTGAAGGAGGGACATTACTAGTTCTTTTGAACCAATTCAATATAACATAACCAAGATATATCCTCCCTTAAGGGGGTCTTCTTTAGAGGAAGAGCTCAAAGAACAAGGTTTCCTTCTTTCCCTTGATATAATTGTTTCATTTCTTATGCATGCACTTATTTAGACAAGATATTCAGAAGATTAGGTTGAAGTAGAATATCCCAGATTCTTCAAGGACAGATTTACATCCTCTTCCAGGAAACCTTCCTTACATCATATCTTTCGTAGGTACCTAAATTTAGAGTGTTCCTTCGTACTCTCCTTCTTTTGATATGGCCAATGTTAATAGTTGTTACTTTTTGTTAGGGATTCTCTTCTTTAGATAATTCCATTTCATCATTTACATATTGAATTCACCCCATAGCATCATATCATTTACATTATTATTCAACATCATATGCAACTATATGGAAAGAACAATATCATCATCAATGCAAAAGAACATAAAGAAACAATATAAGAAAAGCATTCACACATAGAGACATTAGGATTGGTTGGAGACCAGGGAAAAACCCGAATACACGGAAAACCCTTTCAAATTCTTCTTCTTATTAGATTGTCATAAAATTTTCAATAGAGCAGGACATTTGGGTCGTCAAGTGCAACAGAGAAATCTGGAAAAACATCATACTGTACTGGGCCTTCAGCAAGACTTGTTTCAATGCCTAACCTTAGGTATCCAGACTACTGGGTATGAAAATTTCAAAAGAAAATAAAAACAATTTGGCCATATTTTATATTACTTGCGTTAGGTTTTATAATACAACAATCCCTATTGTTTTGCATACGCCTGATAAAGATGAAGGTTGAGTCACTCTTATGCAGTATGATTCATCTTGTAATCCAGTAGTACCAATCTTTGTCTCCAGAAATGATTTATGTCCGCCCGATGATTGGGTGACCAATTGGGGAAAACCCACAAAGAAACCTGTTGCTGTCGCACAATCAATAATAACAGAGATAGACGAAAAGGTTACCACACGATTTCCCAGAACAAACACATTCCAGAATGAAGGACCCTCTGCTTCTATCTCTGTAATTCCTACTACAATCAGTCAGTTACATCTTGGTCAGCCTTCTGCACCTCCACAGTTTGCAATAGACCAGGCAGTTTATGATTCTATCAGAAGAATGTTTTCATAGCCTAGCCCATCTCAGCCTTTTAGCGTTGTCTGTGATCACCCTCATTTTTCAAAAACCTTTTGTCAATTTTCATCTGATCCTCCAACAGCTCATGGTGACTCTTCAAAAAGAATCAATATGATAAAATTCACCCCTTCGTCTGATTCTTCTGAAGAAAGCTATAAGCATGTCATATTTTTTGACCCACAATAAGAACTCCTTGTACAAATTGTTTCAAGTTCTTCTACCAGAGGTCTTGGGTATGAAAAAGATTTGCCTATTCCTTCCTATCATAAAAATCCCATTGACAAAATCCCAAAGCATGTTGAAATTCCCTCTGATTCTGAGATTATGGCCTTTTTAAAGATATTTAAAGGTATTAGCCCCTATAACCCAGAAGATGGTTGGAAAAAGAAAATGTTCCATTGGGATATGTTCACTCATGAGAAAGAACACCTATATCTGCAAGAAGTCAGACTTCTTGAAAAAAATGACAGGCCTGCTTTCAACAAGCAGAATGTGGATAAGTGGAAAGAATGGATGCAAACAAATAACCAATGGATATCATTCTATGAATGGTATTATCCTTATGCAAACATTATAGAAGAATCTTTAACGAAGCAATTCAGGAATCAAGCCAAGCAGAAAAAGATTAAAGATTCTCAAAAATTTGTAGAAGAAAAAATGTCTGAAAATCCTGTTGTTGTTCTTCCTCCTCTCAAAGCCCCTGTTTTTGAGTTAAAGATCCATAGTATGTTAGCAAAGCAAAATATCCCAAGATCTTTGATAGCAGTGAGGCAACAAGGAGAAGAATTGATCAAAAAGATTTGTTTACAATTCCAAGTAAATATGATAAGATCAAGAACTCCTAATAAGCATAAATGGGAGCTCCTTGATGGATCAATTCTTGAAACTGACACAGAATTTCCTCCTTGGAAAAATTTTATTATCAGAAGTCAGGATGGAAAATTGTACAGAGTTCTTCCCTCCCATCCTGATGACCCCTCTATAGCAGCCAAAGATTCAATTGCTGCTACAAATTGGACAAATATGGCATTATCAAGTCTTGAAAAGTATTTAAAATCCAGATTTGATTCTGTTGATACTGCATACTCTGAATTAAAACTCATGGTGGGAAGAGTATTGCAGAAACAAGACTACAACACTGTTTGTTTAAATGACAGTGTAAAGACTCTGGCAGAAAATGACCAGACCATTGCACAGAGTCTAGATAAACTCTCTCTATCAAAAGAAAGGAAAATCCAGGAAGCTTTTGTCGCCCATGGAAAAGAAATTATCAAGGTTTCCAATAGCCTTGATATAGTTAAGAAACAAGTTTGGGAAGTGACTAAAGGTATTGATTCCCTGAAAAGGAAGCCTAACACAGATGCATATAAAACGGCTACTCTTTTTTCTGAGCCAAAAAGTACACTTCCTTATTATTTCACCTCCTCTGTTGAAAGTCTCATAAAAGCCCCTAGTTCCATAAATTTTCCTCCGCCAACATCATCCCATCCATATTCTTTATTTGCAAATCCCAGCATCTTCAGGCCAGTCGCTACTTCATCCCAACCTAAAGAAACTGAAGAAAATCCAAAAAATTACTGACCAAGTTTTTTATTTGGAAAGATTTCTCATGATGATACAGAAGAAGACAAAGAACATACAAGCCTTCACAAATTGATTCAGTTCCAGATGTTGATGAACTTGAAGCTTGTATTGATAATTTCTCTGTCCGAGATAAAGAACAATTTAGTATTCCCATGGCAGAAGAGAGCATTGAGACACAGGTCAATGCCACATCCTCAAGATCTCGATGGGATACTACTTGGAACCCTGCCCCAGACAGACGGGATTTGATGAAGTTAGAATACCATAAGGATTGGTCTGCAAATTCCACATACTCATGGAATATTGATAACTGTACAGAAGCTGAAGTTATGTCTGTTTTGCATTCAATGCTTGTATGTTATAGAACATACCTTTCAGATGACATAGGCCCAATAAATGCAACCAGAAGGATTATTGGAGGATTTGAAGGGAATTTAGATTCATGGTTAAAAGCTGAAACAATTAGAGAACCAAATCTCCTTCCCCATTGGGAACAGTCCGTGGTCTTAAATGAAGATGGTTCTACCTACATGGATCCAATCACTAATTTGCTTGTGAATAATATGATTGGAAAATTGATTTACAGCATCACAGTAAATTTCATTGGTTTTCCCCAGATTACTAATGACATTACCACTGTGACTCTATTGGCCATGAAGTTGCATAATATGCAACATTTTGATGAATATTTTAATGAATTTCTTCATAGGCTACATACTCTGTCTCCTGAGTTGATTTTAGAACCCAAATGGAAAGAAATTTTTGTTGCTTCCCTTCCCCAATGGGTTTCTACAACAATTGTAAATAAGTTACCAGGGAAGATTGGAGATTATAAATTTGGGACTATTAGGCAAGTTGTCAAAGCAATTATTGTTGAACTATGTTCCCAGATGAAAATAGCCAGAGCAGCAACAAATCCCAAAAAGCCACATGGCTATCAGCAATTATGTAAGCAATGGCATCTTGGAAAACCTGACAATTCTGGGGGGAAAAGAAGAAAGAAAAAACATTTCAAACAGAAGAATTCTCAGTTTTCCAAAGACAAATTGAAGAAAAAACACAGCAGAATAAAGCCTTACAAACACACGAAAATGTTCTCTAAAGAGAGAGAGATCATGTGTTATAACTGCAACAAAAAAGGCGAAACAACTCCAAATTGTCCAGAGAAAATGAGTGAAAAATCAAAGAAAAAAATATCATACAGAAACAAAAAAGGAAAATTTAATTTCTTTGATTTACCTAGCAGCTGTGATGAATTAATATCTTCTGACTCTGAAGCAGAAGATGAAATAAATTATGCTTATTCCACTGATTCCTCTGATGAAGAATGGTGCAGGGACCCACACTGCACAGAATGCAGAGACTGTGAATGCAGTGATCCAGGCATTTGCAATTGTAATACAGTCAGAATGATGAAGATAGAAGAAGATGAAATAAGCAGAAATCTATTCATGCAGATGATGGCAGCAACAGATCCTCAAATTAACGATATGTACAAATCATTATTGACAGATCATTTTAATAAGCCATCTTCCAGTTCAAAGAAGTCTCCTAACAAGGGATATGTACCACCTGCTTCCTTGTTTTCAGTTGAAGCCCTGACTCGGCAGTTCAGAAATGAAGATTTTGGGGAAGACCTGCCACAGACTCTGCCTGCAGTTCATCAGGCAATCAAGGAATTGAGGAAAACGATAAAAGAGAATAGGAGACTATGCATTGAAAATCACAAAGATTTGAATGTAAGATTAATGAATGCCCAGGGGGCATCATCCTCACAAGGCCTTGATATTTCAGGAAAAACAGAAAATTGGACTTTCCATGCAAATCCAATAATGACACACAGCCAGCGGCATGAAAGCTCAGAAGAAGAAGATGAGGAAAAAGATAGAACAGATTTTGGATGCAATATAATCAACAAGGATGTTATGTATTGCATAAGAATGAAAGTCAAAGTTGGAAAACAGTATGAATACTGGAAAGTTCTCATGGATACGGGTTCCAGACTAAATATTGTAAGTGATACTGTAGTAAGTATGAATCATAGAAGGCCAACTGCCTGCCCTAAGATTACTACAGCCAGCGGAGAAATCACTACCAGACATGAGGCAGAAATAGATGTATTTCTGAATGACAAAATTGGTGTTCATTTGGTTTGCCCGGTAGTTACAGGAATGGATTGTGCAATGTATCTGGGTACTCCATTTTTTCAGAATTTCGAGAAACATGGAGCCAAATTTGATAGCAACAGTCAAAGGTATGGATACTTTGTTAGTTTGAAGAATAAAGAAATTTTCTTCCCATTTATAAATTCCAATATGCCAAATAGAATAAAAAGAATTGAAAGGATGCAAAATCTATTGGCTAAAATGGAAACAAAGAAGGAAATCTTAAAAACAGAAGAAAATTTGGATAATGGAAAATTTGCTACTCAAATAGCAGACCTCACTGCTAAATTTGGAGAATGTTGTTCAGATGATCTGAATGCTTTCTGGCATATCAAAAAGCAGGAAGTGGATCTTCCTCTCAAGAAAGATTTCAGTGGAAAATTGAGAAGATCCAAGGCAGTAGCAATGAATGAGGAACAGATGAAATTATGCAGAGCCGAGATTAAAGATCTATTAAAGAAAGGATTGATCAGGAAAAGCAAAAGTCCAATAGCATGATTTGCATTTTATGTCAATAAACATGCTGAGATTGCCAGGGGAAAACCAAGGCTTGTAGTAAATTATAAACCCCTGAATGATATCTTAGATTATGATGCTTATCCACTGCCAAAACCATCGCTCATACTTGCACAAATATCCAGGTCAAAGATTTTTTCCAAATTTGATTTGAAATCTGGATTCTGGCAAGTAGGTATAAAAGAAGAAGATAAATGGAAAACTGCTTTCTCAGTATCGGAAGGACATTATGAGTGGAATATCATGTCGTTTGGTCTAATCAATGCTCCTTCTGCTTTCCAAAGAATCATGGATGAAACTTTTGAAGGAATGGAGGATTTCCTAAAAAAGTATATTGATGATTTACTTATTCATTCTGATAACATTACTGACCATATCAGACACCTGAAGATTTTCTTATGCAGGATCAAAGAAATGGGGATAGTGTTATCAGAATCAAAGATGAAGTTATTCAGGCCTATCATCGACTTCCTAGGATACAACGTACAGTATCGTTCATATACTGTAATTCAAAGGAGTTTGAATTTTGTCGATAATTTTCCTGATGAAATCAAAGACAAAACTCAATTGCAACGATTTTTAGGAAGTCTAAATTATATTTCAAAGTTTATCAAACATTGTGCTCAAGAGAGAAAACTACTGAATAAAAGATTTCAGAAAAATCCGATCCCATGGAACAGAGAATGCACAGAAGCTGTCAAATCAATTAAAGATAAAGTAAAGAGTATTCAGCCACTCTCCCCGATCAGAGAAGACTGGGAAAAGATCATCATGACAGATGCAAGTTATGAAGGATGGGGAGCAGCCCTATGCCAAAAGGTGCCAGATAGAAAAAATGGAGTGGAAGTCTGACAATATGCTTCTGGCCTCTGGACTAAGAATCAATTGAATTGGTCAAGTCTGAAGAAAGAACTCAGAGAAGTCTGTTTGGGCATAGCAAAGTTCAGGGATTTTGTGATCTACACTAGATTCACAGTAAAGACAAATTGCCAAGCATTGAAATCTGCTATTCATAGATGTGATTTTGAAGACGCCGCTATGGTAAGATGGATAATGCAGCTTAGTCAATATAATTTTGATATTGAATTCATCAAAGGCGACAAGAATAGCTTTGCAGACATGTTGAGTAGAGAATTTTTGACTGAACACTCAATCCTAGATCTACAATGTAATCATATCAGGAGAAGAGAAAGCACTATTGAAATAGAAACACCAAATGGTTGGATACGCTATATACTTGAAACTCCATTACTTTTTCATGACAGAGATTGGTACCCAGTTAAGGAAATCAAGCATCGTGAAGATATTCCTTATCTATGGACAGAAACTATGCAAGATGAAATGAATCAAGAGTCAGTGGAAGCTTTAGAATATCTGGAATACATTGACAGCATACACTATACTCTTGAAAGGGATGATGATGATGATGATAGAATGACAAGTTGTCATATCACACTCAGAAGATTTGATAATCATCTTCATCGGGAAGACTATGACCCCAATAGGCAAAAGGAATGCTTTTTCACAGCCATGAATCTTCAAAATTGTTCAACCAGTCTATTCTATTCTGTACAATCGTCATTCTTATTTGAAGGTATGACAACAGAAGCCTTAGAACATGAAGACCCTACACCTGACTAGTTCATTGAATGGTGGAAAATTTATGGTCTCTTAGCCCTGGTCATAAAGCCATACACATTACACATGCTTAAAATTCCTGGCTTTAGTGAACCAAGAGCCCATATGAGCGGAATAGTATACAAGAGTGTTGAGAATATTGCTGACATAAGTGATTTATCTTTCTCACAAGCAATCCGACGTTGCGGTCATATCAGATGGTTTTTTACAAATGAATACAAGGCAAGGATGTTATCTTCCAGCACTAATTATGAAGATTTCCATAATCAGGTTGATACCGCCTTAAATCCTTTCCAACCCATCAATTTTATGGAACCACCTAACAGAAACAATTCTCAGATGTGGGAATCAGAAAAGGAGATACATGTGCAGTACTTCAATAATTATCTGATCGAAAGATTCAGATATCAGCATTATACACATCCGCAGATAGAATATTATACGATGGACTAAGTGTTGTCTTTTTGGCCGACTTTGGTGCCAGACGAGCTTTCGTGGATTCCCTTGTTCTGGAATCTCCACTTTGTACAATTTTGAGATTTGCAAATCTCGGTATTCATGTCATTTCAGTCTTTCGAGGGTTCACTTATGAATTTCCTCTGTGTAAATAGTATGTTTGTACTAAGATTCAATCACCACATGCCACAGGCTCTCTGATAAAGAGTAGGGACAAGATAACATAGGACAATATTGTCCTATGCCCGAATCTTGCTTTCGGTGATCTATCCAGATCTGTCTGGGTACTTTTATTTTGAGTCATCGGTCTGTACAAAACCCACTGATGAATGTTTGTTCCCTTCCAGCTTATAAATAAGACATAGTTGTGAAGTAAGACTCATTCAGTCGAGTCCAGTCTTGAGTCTAAGTTGAGAGGTTCTCCTGCTCTACATCTGCGGACTATCAGTCTGATCTGCTTGTAACACGAGAAACTCACAAGTCTTTAGGAGATTCGAGAAGCCTGCGCATTAGTGCTTGACGCTGGTGTGAACCTAAAGTGGTCGGATCTTTAGATGTTCAGTTGTTCTATAATAATCTTTGAGACTCAGTCTATTTGTTGGCCAGGTATCCTGTAGATCTGTTATGCTTCGGCAAACTTATATCTACTAAATGCCACAACAGTCAATCTGAGGAAGAAGACTTTGTTGCAGTTATAACACATGATCTCTCTCTCTTTAGAGAACATTTTCGTGTGTTTGTAAGGCTTTATTCTGTTGTGTTTTTTCTTCAATTTGTCTTTGGAAAGCTGAGAATTCTTCTGTTTGAAATGTTTTTTCTTTCTTCTTTGCCCCCCAGAATTGTCAGGTTTTCCAAGATGGCATTGCTTACATAATTGCTGATAGCCATGTGGCTTTTTGGGATTTGTTGCTGCTCTGGCTATTTTCATCTGGGAACATAGTTCAACGATAATTGCTTTGACAGCTTGCCTAATAATCCCAAATTTATAATCTCCAATCTTCCCTGGTAACTTATTTACAATTGTTGTAGAAACCCATTGGGGAAGGGAAGCAACAAAAATTTCTTTCCATTTGGGTTCTAAAATCAACTCAGGAGACAGAGTATGTAGCCTATGAAGAAATTCATTAAAATATTCATCAAAATGTTGCATATTATGCAACTTCATGGCCAATAGAGTCACAGTGGTAATGTCATTAGTAATCTGGAGAAAACCAATGAAATTTACTGCATCTGTGTTAGGCTTCCTTTTCAGGGAATCAATACCTTTAGTCACTTCCCAAACTTGTTTCTTAACTATATCAAGGCTATTGGAAACCTTGATAATTTCTTTTCCATGGGCGACAGAAGCTTCCTGGATTTTCCTTTCTGTTGATAGAGAGAGTTTATCTAGACTCTGTGCAATGGTCTGGTCATTTTCTGCCAGAGTCTTTACACTGTCATTTAAACAAACAGTGTTGTAGTCTTGTTTCTGCAATACTCTTCCCATCATGAGTTTTAATTCAGAGTATGTAGTATCAATAGAGTCAAATCTGGATTTTAAATACTTTTCAAGACTTGATAATGCCAGATTTGTCCAATTTGTAGCAACATTTGAATCTTTGGCTGCTATAGAGGGGTCATCAGGATGGGAGGGAAGAACTCTGTACAATTTTCCATCCTGACTTCTGATAATAAAATTTTTCCAAGGAGGAAATTCTGTGTCAGTTTCAAGAATTGATCCATCAAGGAGCTCCCATTTATGCTTATTAGGAGTTCCTGATCTTATCATATTTACTTGGAATTGTAAACAAATCTTTTTGATCAATTCTTCTCCTTGTTGCCTCACTGCTATCAAAGATCTTGGGATATTTGGCTTTGCTAACATAATATGGATCTTTGACTAAAAAACAGGGGCTTTGAGAGGAGGAGGAACAACAACAGGATTTTCAGACATTTTTTCTTCTACAAATTTTTGAGAATCTTTAATCTTTTTCTGCTTGGCTTGATTCCTGAATTGCTTCATTAAAGATTCTTATATAATGTTTGCAGAAGGATAATACCATTCATAGAATGATATCCATTGGTTATTTGTTTGCATCCATTCTTTCCACTTATCCACATTCTGCTTGTTGAAAGCAGGCCTGTCATTTTTTTCAAGAAGTCTGACTTCTTGCAGATACAGGTGTTCTTTCTCATGAGTGAACATATCCCAATGGAACATTTTCTTTTTCCAACCATCTTCTGGGTTATAGGGGCTAATACCTTTAAAGATCTTTAAAAAGGCCATAATCTCAAAATCAGAGGGAATTTCAACATGCTTTGGGATTTTGTCAATGTGATTTTTACGATAGGAAGGAATAGGCAAATCTTTTTCATACCCAAGACCTCTGGTAGAAGAAATTGAAACAGTTTGTACAAGGAGTTCTTCTTGTGGGTCAAAAAATATGACACGCTTATAGCTTTCTTCAGAAGAATCAGACGAAAATTGACAAAAGGTTTTTGAACAATGAGGGTGATCACAGACAACGCTAAAAGGCTGAGATGGGCTAGGCTGTGAAAACATTCTTCTGATAGAATCATAAATTGCCTGGTCTATTGCAAACTGTGGAGGTGCAGAAGACTGACCAGGATGTAACTGACTGATTGTAGTAGGAATTACAGAGGCAGAAGCAGAGGGTCCTTCATTCTGGAATGTGTTTGTTCTGGGAAATCGTGTGGTAACCTTTCCGTCTATCTCTGTTATTATTGATTGTGCGGCATAAACAGGTTTCTTTGTGGGTTTTCCCCAATTGGTCACCCAATCATCGGGCGGACATAAATCATTTCTGGAGACAAAGACTGGTGCTACTGGATTACAAGATGAATCATACTGGATAAGAGTGACTCGACCTTCATCTTTATCGGGGGTATGCAAAACAGCAGGGATTGTTGTATTATAAAACCTAACGCAAGTAATATAAAATATGGCCAATTTTTTTTTATTTTCTTTTGAAATTTTCATACCCAGCAGTCTGGATACCTAAGGTTAGGCATTGCAGGACATTTGGGTCATCAAGTGCAACAGAGAAATCTGGAAAAACATCATACTGTACTGGGCCTTCAACAAGACTTGTTTCAATGCCTCCTATCATGGCCTGTGTGAATGTGGTCCATCGATTATCAAATAGGGTTGAGAACACATAAGCTTTTTCTCCTTTTCTATGTAATGCATTCAGTCATATCCTTACCATCCCTAGATGGACATATTGGTAACCAGCTTTGAGGGCTGATTTGATATGTTTAGCCTCAAGGAGAGATATAGTCAGCATAGCATTCAAAGTTAAATCTGCTTTTATAGATTTTTCTTTGATTTTGATTTGACTGAGGGCACGGAGATTAAAAGAGGATAAATTTCTATATACATCGTGAGGAGAAACTGGTGGAAGTTTCCAGTTAACAAGGGATATTTTTCTTCTTTTTCAATGATAGTAGAATTTCCCGAAGTTGATTCAGGTCTACATAATCCTTCTAAAGCAGATTTTGATTTTTCTTCATCTTTCATTGTTCTCAAGTGTTTAGAACCAAAATTAGATGCAGAAGATTCAGCTGAAGAATTTCTAGGAGTATCCATTGAAGTAGAGTGATAGAATATCTATAGAAAATACCCAAAAGATCTTGTAGATGAAAATCAGTATGTTTTGCGGCTTCTTGTTGCAGAAGAAATTGCAGCTTCCTCGACTCGAATTCTACGCCAGACGTCTTCAACACCCTCCAAACGCCAACTGCGGAAACTATGGGCTACAAACGCTATACTTGGCCTCAACGAATTTGCAATCCACTCAAACAATATCTCACAGACAACATCCACTCAAACAAATACATGGCTCTGATACCATTTCATAGGATCTCACACAGATATGACTTACGCAGAAATATAAAGAGATAGATATGAAATGGTATCAGAGCCATGTATTTGTTTGAGTGTATGTTGTCTGTGAGATATTGTTTGAGTGGATCGCGAATTCGTTGAGGCCGGGTATAGTGTTTGTAGCCCATAGTTGCCCCAGTTGGCATTTGGAGGGTGTTGAAGACGTCTGGCGTAGAGAGTAAAATAACCCAATTTCAATAATGAGTCAATGTCAATGGTCAAATTAGCCTTCTAAGAGATTAAACAATGAATGCAATCACACTGTGAATTTTGACAATCATACTTGAATTCCTGTAACCACACGTGAATTCCTGTCATAGAAAATTTGTGCAATCATACGTGAATTCCAATAATCACATGTGAATTCTTGTAATAGAAAATTCCTGCAATCATACACGAATTCCTGTAATAGCAAATTCTTGCAATCATACGCGAATTCCTATAACCACACAAAAATTCCTATAATAGAAAATTCTTGCAATCATACGCAAATTCCTATAACCACACACAAATTCTTGCAATCATACATGAATTCTTGTAGCCACATGTGAATTCCTGTAATAGCATGCAAACTTTTGTAATAACACGTGAATTCCTTTAATAGTGCACAAACTCCTGTAATAGCATGCGAATTCCTGCAATTTGTATGAACCAATGAAGAGAAGATGTATATGATGAGTGTTTCCAAATGAGGTTGATGCCACTTTTCTTTATAGGTTTCCAAAGTTGTCCAATTTGCTTTACGATTGACCTAATCAAATGTGCATATGTGGTATTCACTTCAAAAATACACTTTCCCTTATCCAAATTGAGCACTTCATTAGTCAAAATTGGTCCTCTTGAAAAGAGAAATATTGTCCCATGGTTGGCATTTATCATTGCGATGCCAAATTAACACTCCCTCTTAGCTAGGGAGAAATTCCAACTGCATCCTCATATGTATCATGTCATCATATCATGTCCCATCTCTGCTTAACTCTATCTGCTGAATTATTCTCGAATCTAAAGAAGAAAAATCATCAGGGAGCATGTTGTAGTGGCTACAACCACCCTCCAAAATTTTGCCTTAGCTTCATTTTAGAGCCTCCCTACCAACCTTCTTCAGCAGCATGTCTTTCCTTGTCAAGTCACAAGCTTCTGTGATTTTCTTGCAGATTGCAAGCCTGTGCATGAGAGCTTGTTGCACCCCCCTCACAGGTTGTTTCTCCGGACTTGGTCTAGCTGCAGGCTGAACAACTCCCTCAAGAAATTGCACAATTCTGCAAGGGAACCAAAATTCCTTCTAGAAATTGCACAAGTCTGTCTTGCAGCTTGTTGGGCTCTAGAATTGCGCAAATCTGCCTATCAAGCTTCACTGATAAAATGGTACAATTCCACCCAACAAGGCTACTCAACCCATAAATTACACAATTTTGGGCAGCAGTCAGCTACTCAGCCTAGAAATTGTGAAAACCTTCTAGGTATCCAGCCCAGCTCCCTCCCAGAAATGCACATTTTTTCCCTTCAATTGAGGAGGTTGTTGCATGTGCCATTGAGTTGACTGATTCCATCCGGGACAAGGAAAACTTGACTTGCATGCATGGGCTAATTTTTCTTGGAATAGAAAAAAGAAACATCCAAAAAGCATCCCTATATTTTAGGGAGCTATTTTTAGTAGTTGGAGGTTACATGCAGAGATCTTTTTAGAATCTTTCCTCCAAGTGTCGCTTTTTCCTAGATTTGTGGCATGCACATCATGAGGCTTAAACTTATTTATTCAACGCATCAGAGCTCATTTCTTCACATCGATCTTGGAGCTTTGACATCCCATAACACATTTAGGAGTCTTCGACACATCCAACTCAGTTATTCATGGGTAAGTCGTCTTAACTTGCCTTTTGCAGCATTTCTATCAATTTTTTGTGTTTTGGCTTGTGTGAGTGTTGTTTGCTTGATTTCTATGAATGCTTGCTGTCATGTACATGCATACTAGCTTGTACTAGCACCATTTCAGTTTTCGTTAGCTTCTCACTGTTGTCACATGAATCGTCAAGGCTTCACCCACATGCATGTTGTTCCGTTTTCTAAATATTTCATTGATTGTTTCCATGCATGATCATTCACTCCTACTTACACTCAATATCACCATGCAATCACATTCACATTTGCTTTCAGTTTCCCGTTGGTGGGTCTAGGTAGCCTTGACCTAGACTCTGCCTCACCAAGAAAACATTGCGTAATCCTGAGAGGGAAGGCTCTTCCTTCCTCTCAGAAAACGTGCATTTCTAACCAATGACTATCCTCCAGTCTTATATTGTGCAATTCTGAGGGACAGTGATTGCAGGCCCAGAAAATTGCATAATGCAATCATTGGGCCTCCAACCACTGCCAGCTGAAATTGCACATTGCGTAGTTCCAACAACCAGCAGTTCATTCTATATTGTGCATTACACAAATCCAGTAGCTTGCTAGTATCCCTAGATAGCCCAGACTACCTTTTGCACAGTTCTGGCAGCCAGTCTCCCATCCTCCCAAGAAAAATTGTGCAATCCTTGCCAGTAAATCCCCATGTATGTTACATGTCATTCCTCAGTTTGATTTGGTTTTAGCTGACATATTTCTTGCCATGCATGTCACTTTGTCTCGAGATCTAGCAGGTGTCCGTCTGCCTCTTAGGAGTTCATGATCAATGGCCTCCAAGAGAGTAGGGTCAAACGACACTAACGAAAGTGCAACTAGAGCAGCACCTGAGCGAGTGTTTACAAGTCTTCTGATCTATGAAGACACCAAGTTGATTGTAGACAAGGAAATCAAGTTGAAATGGAAAGATATCAATGATGCGTTTGGAGGAAAATTTGGGGAAGACCTCGAAGACTGCCATGTCTATGTGAACATCCACAAATCCAACTTGCACCAGATTGAATGCATGTATCTCATGCTCCCATGCGCGGACATGATACTTTGGATCATCTCACACATTGATCCTGAGACAATGACATTGAGTAGTGTCAGTGGGACAAAGATTGTTATCTTCAGGACATAGGATTATGATGAGATGTATCATACGTTGAGGCCCGTAATCACCATGGAGACACCTTTCAGCTTACCCAACAATAATGCCAATTCTAGAGATATCTTGAAGAACTGGGTGAAGGAGCTGGCTTAATTTAGGATGACACCCAAGAAGGTCTACAAGACAAAGATATTGCGAAAGGCGTATCAATACTTGGTCATCTTTGCATGTCATTTGTATGGCCAAGAAAGCACAGAAACCTTCCCACAGAGTTAGGTGATCGCGTTGGACCAACTGGCCAGAGAAGGAAGATCATGCAACTGGTGCAACATGTTGGCTCACCAGCTGAAGGAACAAGTAACAATGGCTCGATAGCCACCCAAAGGTATGCAAGAAGGAATCTACATGTCCGCCTACATCTTGGATACAATATGTTCCTGTCAGGAGTTCCCGGGCTTGAAGTGGCAATGGACACTGGCAAAGACCTCTGTGAACACTTATTGTAAGATGTTGTCCAAATGTAGATTTAGAGGAGTTATCACACAACTTTCTGATCATTTTGTTACCTAGGTTTACAAGATTATATTCGAACAAAATCCATCCTGAATGTCGAAGGCAGTAATGGAGGCACTGATCGACATAGCTGATTGGTATGCCTCACCTTCTGACACCTTCATTAGGATGTACAATGCGGATAAGCCTCTGCATCTTCTACCAAAGTTTTCCTTGGAAAAACTCGTCATGCAAGAAGTAGCATATCACATCTCGGTAGGGTTATCAGCTAGGTTGCACCAGAAGAAGAAGGCACCTTGGCCCACTCTTCCATTACAGATCAGGCTTTATGATATATGGACTTTCAAGCATGCAGATGTCGAAGCAGAACAAATGAAGAAATATTCGTTCGACACCCAAAGTTACAATCTGTATGACCCGCATTGTGTCATGAAAGACCACTACACGAGAGTACAGTTTAACTGGATCCACAGGGCATGTCATTGGGCAGAGGAAGACCCATTGACATATTTTTACAACTCCTCCAGAGGCAATGAACGAGTCAGCCTCGCTGTGGAATGGATAACGAATAAGCATCCCAAGAGAGCACTAGAATCAGTAGCAGCAGAGGTAAACATACCAGTGTGTGACAAGGACAAGAGGAAGATTGTCAACAACATGGAGGTAGAGCAAAGCTGCAAGTTCCGAGCAGACCCACTTGTGCAGAAAGAAACTTTGGAAATAGAGGCAAAGAGGAAACAATGCGACAAGAGAAACGTGCAAAGGTAGAGAGAGAAGCGAAGAACGGAGGAAACAGAGAAAGAGTTGCATGAGTTGAAGGAGCAACTTCAGAAGGAACAAGAGTTGCATAGACAAGATAAGGAAGTGCAACAGGAACAGGTACAATAAGGGGTGCAACTTGTGTAGATAGATGAAACTGCACTAGTATAGGTAGTGGACTCATCAGAATAACTGGCATCAGGCTGATAGGGTGAACCATCACAGGAGCAGGACTTCGCTCAGGAGATAAAGAAAGTATTGAACACATGGATATGAATATGGAGCAACAAGAGTTAGAGCAGGACATCGAACTCATGCCTCACCACCAAGAGGTCGACCCACCAACTTCACCGCATCCAGAAGAAGACCAAGTCCCAAGTGACCAAGGAGACACTGAGATCCTTGGAGATCATCCGGAAGGAGAGATGCACAACATCTCACTCAACAAGTCTCAACATAGAGTTGTGCAATCTCATAGAGTGTTGACTTCGAATGATCATACATCTCGTGCATAGTTTGAGGAATGAATGATCGTGTCTGACGTGCACAAACATCCAACAGCGTTGGCCAATGCTACCAGGGCATATGCCGAAGCCACTAGCTCGAGTGTTCACTTCCTAATAGCTGAGAACGAGCGAATGGCTAAGGAGCTACAGACGACCAAGCAAGGAGGAGAATTGGTTATAGCATCCACTCGAGTAGAATTGAAGAAGGCAATACTGGATGAAGTATTGTCTCTTGACATAGTCATGTGGGCATTGTATTCCAAGTTTGGTAACGTGCATAAGGTAGTCGTCCATCTCAATGGTTGGTAGCAACAATGTGATCGAAGAGAATGTATCCTATCAAACGTGCATGTTGATGTTGATTACATGTAAATATGGATGATGAGATACAAGGGAGCCCCGCTTCACTTGCCTAAGATGATGAAGCCCAGAGCAGTCGAGCTGAAGGCACACATATGGATTCAGATCCAGAACTATGAAGCTCTCCGACAAGTCATCACTAATCTACAGGCTTCTCACGCACGTGTATTCAAGAGTATGGATGTTGTTTTGTGCACACATGCGATCCCATCTATTGGGAGACTCACCTAGGTGAAGACAAAGGCATAGGTCTGACTAGAGCTTGACTTGTACTTTGTCGAGTTGATGCACATAGCCACCCACCCAAAATTTTCAATCAATGCAGAAACCATGCACAAGTATGTTGTTGGTCCGGCCGCACTCAAGAGAATGATGCGCATACTATCAGATGAGTTAGACAGAGGAGCCCGAGCAGTGTACTTGGATGCTATGTAGGCAAGAGTTTGTTTCCAGAAAGATGTCACCTTAGAGTACATGGACACCATCGCAGACTACCGAGCTTGGCATCAGTTCGCTACTGTCGACCACCATGAGGATGTCTAAGAGTTGGTCTTCCAATAGTTGTCTGAGTCATAACGATATCTTGCATGGCTTGCTCAAGCCATTTTGTCTCACATGGGTACATGTGCATTTTAATGTAATGTCTTGTTAAGCGTAAGTTCAAGTGTCGATAGTTGGATGTAATAGTAATAGAGTAGATGAAGAGTCATGCAGGTAGATGAACTGTCCAAAAGGGGAATGTCAAGGGCCAGCTCACCCTTTACTATAAATAGTCCCTCAAAACTCATTATACAGGATTTTGATCAGCCAAGCTTCCGATAGGAGTATCTTAGAGAAATCTTGGACAATATTGTAACAAGCCTTAGCTTCTCCACTACGCAAAGCTAGTATATCTCTTTGGAGGAGCAGGCAGTTATGGCTGTAACATTCCACTGTCAGAACTAGTGGTTGGACATGGATGTATTGTATGAATGGAACTTACACTTCTTAATATAACAAAGCCAACACATTTCATGCATATGTTGTATTGTATTTTAGCTATCTTGTGTACTCTAAATGATATATGTACCTATTTTCTTACGGATGCATGTGTAGCTATATCTGTATATGTATGTATGAATCTTTCTGAAATGTGTTGTTGGTTTAACCATCACTTTGGATTGTTATCTTACTTTCCTTCCATGTTGTGATGCATCTTTGCTCATCTGTTCCCTTCTTAACTCCGTGCTATCATAGGTTTCCAAGGGGTGCACTCACCTCACCCTTCGTGTGTTAGAACTGCTCATGCAGCTTCCTTGACTTACTACATATGTCACACCCTTGCTACCAACAGGGACATCTTACTTGCCTTTGGTTGAAACCATGGTGAAGGCATTATCGTATGACCTACTGTTGGGACTCCTACACCAAATGGTCGGAGGTCTAATTGGGGCTTCTTACCAAGGAGATCCCTTGAAATGTTGGCAGGTCCAGCACCGTCAACATTTATGGTGCTAGGAGGGTCAGATGACAAGATGTGTCCTCTGATCCTGTTTTGAACCTTTGCATATCTATCATAGAGTCTTGCACTCTCAACCCTCCACGATGTTTTTCGCATGCCAAGCCTGTCACCATCTCAAGGGAATTTTTTGATCTCTTGTCTACATACACGTATGATGGTGAAGGCAAAGTGGCCTAGCATGAGTTCTTACATGACTTCCTTGCCATGCTTAACAAGGAAGATGGATGTTTTAACAAATAGGCCAGTTTGTTGCTTGCATACACACTTCGTGAATCCCCACATCGGTGGCTATGCAACGTATCGGCTGACAGCGTGCACTCACTTTAGCACTTCGGTGATCTCATTGAAGATACTTTCTATCATTTCGATCTAGGATATTGTGAGAAAAAACAGTTACAACAATGGAAGACTCCACATGAATCGCTTATGGACTTTTGGCATCGCTTCTGTGATTTGTAGTTTCAAGCTCTAAAGAGCCAGATGAAATTTCTTTATCTCTGGGATAGATTCGAATATTGTCTTAACAAATAAGTTCATCCTAAGAAGAAGTTTGAGCCCAAGCCTTGCTCAACATACTTTAGTTATGGAGCTATGAAATCACAGGCAAACATGGTCGCTGTCTATCATCCTCTCATCAAACAGCTCCACCACAACAAATTGATGCGGGAGATCAGGCACATACATCAGTTCAATTGTCACATCCTCCCAACATCAGTTCACTTAATTTTCATGTAGATTTGGTTGTGAGTCCATCAAGTTGTCATATGAATTTTGTATTGCAACCTCCATCTTCGTACTCGGATGTTTCTCCAGATGATATTGTCTTGTGTTCTTCCATTCCAGACTCTACACTTGTTGTGAACGAGGATCAAGCCATTGATGGAATTGGTTTTTCACAACCAACATGCATTGTCATTCATGAATAGTATGAATGGGAGCTTGAGCATCAACACTTGGCAAAGGGTGACTCCCTTTTGTCTGATCCCCCTCCGTTATTTCCTGACATCTTTGTTGAACCTGCCATCCATGATTTCGCATGTGTATCTTCATCTGTGGATGCACCCATTGCTGATCACTTGCAGGACACCTCGAATGTCAGTCCATCATCTGACAATGGAGAGGATAAATTATTCATTGAAAATCCAGTTGAATTTTCATTTGCCTTTTCCAGAAACACAGAGGATGAATTTGTCCTGTTTTCATCTACCCCTCCGTTTGATTTATTAGATCATAAGGATGCCGATGAAATCATTGATTTTTCTTATTGTAGCAGTCATGATCTATTTACTCCCATATTCGATCACGATGATGATTCTATGCAGTTGACTTTTAGAAGCCACCTGTTTATGATGATCTATCTGACGAAAAAGTCGAAACACCTAAGGTTGTCAAGGCACTTCATCTCGAGCTAATGTTTATGTTAGGCCCTCACTGTCTTGAGGTTGGTTTCGCTTCCAATCAAGAAATTGTTGAATCAACCAAGGCTCCTCATCACTCATCTGTATGCATTGAAGATCAATCTCACACATAGATCATGCTTCCTCCACTCGAACTACACGATCCCATCACTC
Source organism: Pinus taeda (assembly GCA_000404065.3). Taxonomy (NCBI): domain Eukaryota; kingdom Viridiplantae; phylum Streptophyta; class Pinopsida; order Pinales; family Pinaceae; genus Pinus; species Pinus taeda. Next base: position 106,505 of record APFE031577033.1, read on the forward strand.
ATGCATTGGAGAAATCTTACATTGCAAGCACACGTCCATGACACAAGTTGTCTTTATTTCTTTCGTTTTCTTGGATGTCACAGTCAAGATTATGTGTATGCTTCAAAGCTGCACACAGTGTTGCACAACACTATGACAAGTCCACAGACCACATGTCATGTACTTACACTCACTTATGTCCTATGGACATTTGTAAACATGAAGTGTGTTTGTCTTCATTGTTATATCTTTTTTGTTTACTAGTTTGCATAACTGGGTTGCTCGTGAACCAAGCCTTCCCTAAAATGGGTCAACCAATGTGTTGGTGGTTGCATTGGAAATATCGCTTCATGTGATCAGGCCCATGCACCATTAGCATAGGAGTAGGAGTAGTGTTTTCTTTCAGTTGCTTTTCTTGCATGCCTGTTTGTTTTCTTGCTTTGCATGTTTGGTTGCTTGTTTGTTTGTTTTCTTACTCACTCTGCTTTCGCGTTTAGTTCTGCTTCTACTTTGCTTTGTTTTGTTTGTTTGCTTGTTTTGTTCGTAGGTTAGTTTCGCATGAAACCATGCGCGTCTCTTGAAACAAGATGGGTAAAGTATAAGAGGCCTTGTGCACCTATCATTACTTGGTTATCTATCATCCTGCCTCCATATGAAGAATTTGTTACTTTTGGTCCATGATACGTCGATGGAAAATATGGATTGTTCAAAGCGAACCTTGGTGAAAACACAATGCTTGTGTGCTAACTAGTGTCACCTACTCTAGTCACTTATTTTTGGGTTAACCCTTGTCAACTCAGTCAAGTAGGGTAAGGTGAGGGGGAAAACCTTAACAAGCACGTCAGAGGTATACAATAAACTACTCCTCTGAAGGAATAACCTCTTCGTCTCTCAATAAGTTGGGATCCCTCTTCCGCCTCTTAAATGAATAAGTGTTATGCATAGTTATGAAAAAATGAAAAGTGAAAATTTTGAAAAACGAAAAATGAATAAGGAAAAAGAAGAGAAAGGTTTCCTGTGTAGAGAGGTGATACAAGTAACTCCACCGGGGGACTGATCAGGCTCGTTGGCAGTGGAGTGATGCTTTTGTTCCTACATGACTCTGCCAAGGTACTATCTAGGCCTGCTGGTAGTGGAGCAACACCAGAGATGAAACTAAGACTCTGACAACTACACTTCTTGTGCACCAATATACCCCTCAACCCCAATGAAAACAATTGTGTTGACTTGGCTTGGAATGTCAATCGACCAAGATCTTGGTAGATGCTACATCTTACAATCAAGCAAGTGTAAAAACCAAGACAAACTGAGAACTGAACAATACTTCCGGAGGTGTTAGACTTGCTTTTCACGAACAAGGTCCATTCAGAGAGCTAGAGTTCTACCAGTGTGTTGCCAAGTGTTGTAGCGGCTACAACCACCCTCCAAAATTTTTCCTTAACTTCATTTTAGAGCCTCACTACCAATCTTCCTCAACAGCATGTCTTGCCATGTCAGGTACACAAGCTTCAGAGGTTTTCTTGTAGATTTCCAGCTTGTGCATGAGAGTTTGTTGCACCGCCCTCATAGGTTGTTTCTCCAGACTTGGTCTAGTTGCAGGCTGAAAACCTTCCTTAAGAAATTGTTCAATTCTAGAGGCAAACCAGCCTTCCCTCTAGAAAGTGCACAATTCTGTCTGGCAGCCTATTGGGCTCCATAATTGCACAAATATGCTTGTCAAGCTTCACTGAGAAAATTGCACAATTCCTCCTAGCAAGGCTACTTAGCCTAGAAATTGCGCAATTCTGGGCAGCAGTGAGCTGCTCATCCAAGCAATTACACAAACGTTTGGGAAAACAGCCTAGGTCCCTCCTAGAAATGTGTATTTTTCCCCTTAGTTGAGTAGGTTGTTGCATGTGCCATTGAGTTAACTGGTTCCAACCGCAATCGAGAAAACTTGACTTGCATCCATGGCATGTTTTTTCCTGGAATAGCAAAAATAAACATGCAAAAAGAATCCCTAGATTTTAGGGAGCTATTTTTAGTAGTTGGAGGTTACATGTAGAGATCATTTTAGAATCTTTCATCCAAGTGTCGCTTTTTCATAGATTTGTGGCATGCGCGTCATGAGCCTCAAACTTATCTATTTGACACATCAGAGCTCATTTATTCACATTGATCTTAGAGCTCTAACATCCCACAACACATTCAGGAGTCTTCGACACATCCAACTCAGTTATTCACGGGTAAGTCATCTTAACTTGTCTTTTGCAGCATTTCTGTTGCTTTTTGTGTTTTGGCTTGTGTGAGTGGTGTTCTTTATTTTTGTGAACGCTTGCTATCCTTTACATGCATACTAGCTTGTACTAGCACCGTTTTAGTTTTCATTAGCATCTCACTGTTGTCGCATGCATGAAACTGTTTTGCATGAATGGTCGCCAATTCGACGACTCACTTCACCCACATGCATGTTGTTCCATTTTTTTATTCTTTCATTCACTATTTGCATGCACGATCATTCACTCCTGCTTACACTTGGTATCGCCATGCAATCACATTCACATTTTCTTTCAGTTTCCCGTCAGTGGGTCTAGGCAGCCTTGGCCCGAACTCTACCTCAACTAAGACAACATTGCACAATCCTGAGAGGGAAGGCTTCGTCTTCCTCTCAGAAAATGCACATTTCTACCCACTAACTATCCTCCATCCTTGAATTGTGCAATTCTGAGGGATACTGACTGCTAGCCCTAAAAACTGCGCAATGCAGTCACTAGCCTACAGCTACTACCAGCTGAAATTGCACAGTTCCAGTAGCCAGCAGGCTAGACTGGATTGCGCATTGTGCAAATCCAATAGCTATCCAGCCTCCCCAGACATCCCAAAATTCCTTTTGCACAGTTATGGTAGCCATTCTCCCAAACTTCGAAGAAAAATTGTGTAATCCTTGCCAGTCAATCCCTAGGTATGTTACATGTCGTTCCTTAGTTTTCTTTGGTTTTAGTTGACAGATTTCTTGCCATGCATGTCACTTTGTCTCCAGATATATAGGTGTTCATCCGCCTCTTAGCAGTTCAGGATCAATGGCCTCCAAGAGAGCAGGGTCAAAGGACATCGAAGAAATTACAACTGGAGCAGTGGTTGAGCGAGTGTCTACAAGTCTGCTGATCTATGAAGACACCAAGTTGATTGTAGACATGGATATCAAGTTGAATGGCAAGAGATCAATGATGCATTTGCAGGCACATTTGGGGAAGACATTGAAGACCTCCAAGTTTATGTGAACATCCTGTTAGAGTCGGTCTTGTCAGTCCTCTGTCAGAGATCAAAACTCTTCCTGCATCTCATTTTTAGGTGTCTCGCTCCATTCACTCAGCTGCATTCCGCTAGATGCATGCCATAATCTGACGGAAGGGTCTTGTCAGTTCATTCCCCTCATGTCTTGTACCTGCTGGCTTAGCTCTTTATTAAAATCCATGACAATCAATGTTTGATATTTTAATGGATAAGACTCATTTCAGTCATTAGGTCTAGGGTTTGCAAATTGTTGTTCTCAAAGTGCTTCAATGATACTTGCAGGCGAGAGGAAGGTTGAATAATTCACTCAAATGATGTTTCTGAGCAAGAAAAGATGAATTTTGGAAAACTGATAGAGGTTTTTGTCCAAAATAGGCCAAGGAAGAAAAACCTCCTTCACTTTTTACACAGGTGTCATGGTTTTAGAGAAATGTCAAAAATACAATTGCCTCGGGAGAATTGATGCACCTCTAAAGGGACCTTGGGAAAATCATGTTTTCTCCTAGCTTGGTTAGCTAAATGACTTGATTGATAAGTAAACTGATAACTAGACACAAAGGGATTTCCAATGAGCTATCATGACCTCAATTTGGAGTTGAGGAACACCTTCAAAATTTGACTGCAACAGCACTCTGCCTTGAGGCAGCTTCATTTGGCACATTTTGACTATTCTTGGGAGATTTGATTTTTGACAAGGAAAATGAACTCCAAATTGAAAAATTCCATTTGGGTTGGAAAGTAGCCTCAAATACCTTTCCAGCAAGCTATCCTGCACCCATTTTGGACACCGGGAAGGCCTCCAAAAGGCTCCTGCAAAAATGTGCGGTGCACATAGGGAGTGTGGCGCACTGGGAGAAATTTTCCAGTGTAAATTTACACTGGCGCGACACACATGGGAGGTGCGGCACACAGGGCTAAAATGCCTAAATTTCATTAAAATCTGCCTCCAACTTGAAAATACTTCACTCTTCCAAGTAAGTAAATCATCCCTAAGTGCCATTGCAAGAGTTTTCATCCTCCTTGATGGTGTGTAAATAGGTGAAAAGACAAACCCTAGTTTGCTACACAGTGTACTGAAAAACTATCTAGGGTTTTCAAAAGTTGTCATTGTTGTTGTTTGCTCCCTACAATAATTTTCACATTCCTCCACTACACTCCCCTCATTTCATATCCCTTACCCCTCTCTTATTCACATTCATCCTACCCCCCTATCCCGAAAATCCTAAACCCTAACAACAAATTCCCATTATTACCCTAAACCCTAATCCTCATTCCCCAAACCATATCACTCCCTTATAGCCCTATTTTCAGCACAAGATCTATCATTCACAGTCCCACTCATCAATTCCATTCATCAAATAGCAAACACCTATTCTTGATATAAAATCTATTCATACTTATCATTGAACATCAAACAGTGGCAAATATGGAAACTAATTTAGCTTATGAAAGGGACGAGGAAACAGTGAGTGATTCCTCCCAAGAAATTCATGCACAGAGAAGACCACATAAGGGAGGAAAACACATCTGAGAGGAGCCCACTACACTCACAGATCTATTGGCTTGCCCTCTTGTAGTAGCATGTTTCAAACATCAGTCAGACCGCTACTATGCCGGTATTCATCACATATTAGAGAGGCAGTAGACATTTGTTTGCAGCAGCAAAGCGAGTGTTATCTCCACCTGGGGTGGAAGGGGCCTTGCTTCCGACATCGGCAACATAGGTACAGGACAGGGGCAAGAATCCCATGCATGATGAGGGGCCATCAGGTGAACGAGAGGCCAACTTCATCCTCATTCATGATGATGATACAGATGTGGAGAGTGCCAAACTTAGGAGGACCAT
>APFE031577033.1:111927-148590 GCA_000404065.3 Pinus taeda
AGGATTGGGAGCTCCAAATCAAGAATGGTTTGCATTTTTGGATTCAACATGAAAAATCATGACTGTTGGTGCATGGACAAGAAGTTTGGGCAAGTTTTGAGTCCCCAGGAGGTCAAAAACACTCAAAAAATGACCTCTCTGCCCTTATTTTGACACACAGGAAGCAGTCTTGGGAGAATGAAGTTTTGGAGGGGCCAATGAGCACTAAATTTAGAAATTCCACTTGGGTTGGAAAGTAGACAGGAAGGGATTTTCAACAAGTACACTTGGGCATAATTTGGACTCCAGCAGGAACCTCAAAATCGCCTCCAAAGTGGCGCAACACATATAGATTTGGGCGCGGCGCATATAGCCCAAAAGGTCAAAATCACTTCCGTTCTGCGAAATTTCGATTCGCGAATTTCTCCAAGTGAGTCTGCTCATTTACACTACACTTTTTTCGGCACCTAAGGCAAAGTTTAAAGAGTATTTTTACTAAAGTTTGGTTTCTATCCAAGTGGCAAAGGAAGGCAAGCAGTCACCCAAGCCATTTGTCATTTTTGGAACGCTACACCTGTAACTAATGGTTGGCTTTCCATTTCCAGTGTGTAATGATTTGAAAAACTCCCCAACTCTTGGTCGTTCCATTTCCCAATGGCATAGTCTATTTATTATATGCAAAACCATTTGCAAAGAGTGGGTTGTAATTTCTGGGAGACTATGGGAGAGAAACTCAGTTCTTCATTGTATATTTTGACAGAGAATTAATGAAAGGCAGCGGCTCTGGTTCATGAGATTCGTGTGGTGTGAGTGTAGCAAATGTGTTCTCTTTATGTTTCATATGTATTTCGTTATGTTTCACAGTTCATTCATATTCATTTCCAGTGAAATTTTCAAAGTAAGATAAGGTAGAATTCATGTTTATTTCTCTTCCTGTGGGAAAGTTTCACGTTATGTGTTCTTCTTCTGTTGAAAAGGATTCATGTGTTTATGCCCTTTTCACCATCCTAAACAATCTTTCCATTCTGTATTATTTCAAATTTAATTGCTAGGCTTTCCGCCTGTCTTGCCTCACGAAGTAATTTGTGCCTTTGTGTTAAATTCTTTGCTCATATTGTTCGTTGGTCCCATATATCCCAAAAACTCAGTCATTTATAAAAAATTGCTTCTTGTTTCCATATCTATTTACTAGCCTAAAATCAGTATTTCATTTTGAGTCATCTTAGACTTTATTGTGTATTTTTACTTAGTGTGACCCGGAGAGAGCCCTCTCTTGTTCTGGTAAGGCTAGCTACCAGACTGAGCGTGGTTTGTGGTTACCCTGAATTTTTCCTTCCTTCAGCCTAAGGTAGATTTAGGCACTAACACATCCACAAGTCTGACTTGTACTGGATTGAATGCAGGTATCTCGTGATCCCATGCATGAACATGATCATTGGATCATCTCGCACACTGATCCTGAGACGATGACATTAAGCAGTGTCAGCAGGATGGAGATTTCTACCTTTAGGGCACAAGATTATGATGAGATGTATCAGATGTCAAGGCCTATGACACCTTTCAACTTACCCAACAGTAATGCCAAATCTAGAGATATCTTGAAGAACTGGGTGAAGGAGTCGACTAAATTCAGGATGACACCCAACCAGGTCTACAGGGTGAAGATACTGTGGAAGGCATATCAATACTTTTTCATCTTTTCATGTCATCTGTATGGCCAAGAAAGCATAGGAACCTTCCCATAGAGTTGGGTGATTGCGTTGGACCAATTGGCTAGAGAAGGCAAAGCATGCAACTGGTCCGACATGTTGGCTCACTAGCTGAAGGAACATGTAACAAGGGCTCGATAACCACCCAAAGGTATGCAAGAAAGAATCTACATGTCCGCGTACATCTTGGATGCAATCTGTGCCTGTCAGGAGTTCCAGGGCTTGAAATGGGCATGGAAACCGACGAAGACCTCTGTGAACACTTATTGTAACATGTTGTCCAAAGGCAGCTTCAGAGGACTTATCACATATCTGTATGATAATTTTGTTACCCTGGTTTACAAGATGATATTTGAACATGATCCACCCTACATGTCAAAGGAAGTAATGGACGTATCGATCGACATAGCTGATTGGTATGCCTCACTATCTAGTACCTTCATACAGATGTACAACGTGGAGAATCCTCTGCAAGTTCTACTAAAGTTTGCCTTGGAAAAACTTGTTATGCAGGAAGTAGCATATCACATCTCGGTAGGGTTATCAGCTAGGTTGTGTTAGCTTTGTTTGCGTTTGGCCCAAAAATAGATCCAAAACACTCCCAAAGTCTCCAAAGTATGCTTAAAATCATGCAAAGATCAAAACAAGCGAGGGAGGAGAGCCCTTGGAAGGGAAGAAATGCACTACGGGGAGGCAAAAAATGCATTAAAATATTCAAAAACCATTATCACAGGCTTAAAACTCAAGAATGCAAAGCAGCCATTAGATCTGGCTGATCAACGGCCCAGATCTAAGTGGAAAATTGCAAATTAGTGATCGCAGGCAGTGGCAATTAGCCCTGGAAATTGTCGATCAGCAATCGTTGATGATCGGATCGGTGGGCCGCAATCGACAGAGGCAAATCAGCGGTATCGGCGTAGACAATATGGAAGTTGCGACTGCGATTGGCGATTAAATGTGGACCATCGATCGCACTGGCGGATCGATGGCCCACGTTACATTTTCGGATTGTTATCGGCAGAAACCATGGGGCGAGGTCTTTGCATATACATATGGGCGACCCAATAGCTGGACCCAACGGCATTATAAATGATGTTTTATAATATTTGAAGTCCATGCCAAAGCCATTGTTAACGCATTTTGTGTATTTTCGTTGTTTAAACAAAATACATAGGAAGCCTGGGGCAGTGTGATAGCGATGGAACCTGGACTCGATGGGTTTCCAAAATGAAAATGTATCATATTTGAAATCCGCAGAAAGTCGTCTTTTAATGTTTTTTCACATTTTTAATGTATTTTAATTGTTTAACAAAAGACAAAGGGAACCATAGGATAGGCCGACTGTGACAGGGGATAGCGACCCAAGGGCAGACCTGACAGATAAAGAAATCCATGTTTAAGGACTTTTTAAGGTCCAGAAAAGCAGAAATGGGCAAATTTTTTGCTATATGCAGCGTTTTCTGTATATAATAGAAAAACAATCATTTATAAATGTTTAAAGGATTACATAGGCCCGAAGACCCTTTCCATTATCTAACAGAGGCCAAGAGACAGAGACAAAGGCTGGAAGGGGAATAGAAAGAGCCACAGCATGCGCAGCTCCTCCCCAAACCGACATAGAGGTCGAGAATAGACAGCGCAACATAGCCATAACAAGAACTGATCATGAAGCATCAACAGTCCTGCCAGCGCAGCCAAAATATCTTAATGTAGTTACTCCGTTGTCAGAAGAATAATCCTCCAAGCCCATGCTTGCCTAGTCAGGGCATCAAACATTAAAAAAGACAGAGGCATAGATTAAGACCTCTCAAGCCTCAAAAGGCTCAGCATCATTGTAAAGAGCTATAAATCACTGAAAACTAAATGTAACAGATGTTCAACTTTTGGAGATTATTCCTCCTCTGTTCATTCAAGATTCTCATCTTCATTCTAGCAATATAAGCTTCTTTTTCCATTATATGTTCAAATGCCCATTCTCTTTGTTGTTCTATGCTTTCACTTGAATAGTTTGTTCATGTTTTCATTGTGTCTAAGGCCAAATGATTGTCATCTTATCTCTGCTTTGATATATTAGATTTGCAAGCTTCTTTGTTGCCTATAGCTAGCCATCCATATGTGGTCATATATGCATCTGCCAATATAGTCAATATTCTCTTTTGCTGCTTGTAGCTAGCCATTGATTTATGTTTATGTATGCAATTTGATGGTGTAGTCAATATTCTCCATCTATCCATTGAATTTGTAACTTATTGAGAATTAGTGGTCTAAATCCTTGTATTGGTGAGAGTGTTCATGCATGCATTGTGTGAAAACAGAGCTAAAATGGTTATCTAACTTGATCCAAACCATCATTTATTCCAATAGTTTAGAGACAAATATTGAATATTATATGTTACCAGGTATCTCCGAGCTACAACCTAGGAGAGTTTCTTGGAGTGATAACATAATTGGCACCACTTTCGGGGAGATGAAACTGAAGCTCAGATTCCCTGGGAAATGACATAGATCTAGCTTTGATGATAAACAAAGTATGGGCACTTTTTTGGTTGTAATCATCTATCTAGAAACTCTATTGGAGGCCAAACCTCTTGGCAGCTCCACTTCATAGTTATGGCTCAGTTTGTGAGGCATACTCGGAGAAATCCTCAGAAGCTACACGCTGACCCAGTACTTGATCCTGAAAAAATCTTCAAAGAGAGAAAGGTATTGTAGAAAGGAGCATCAGGTTTAGGTAAACCTAAACAATCTTCTATATCTCTTCAAGAAAGGCTTGTAATAGAACACATACATGTTGAGAGTATAGCATCTAATACTAGCAGTGAAGAAAAACTCTCAGAGATTCATAAAGCTCCTTATCTTTAGGTTCTCCTTTTGTTGTAAGCCCAAAGGAAACCTCACCTCCTATCCATCATACTCCTTTAGTCTTGTCAGTCACTCCTCAGATCTCTATCATTCAGACTGCGAGTACTCTTTTAGCCACCACAGCTATGGCAGGTCCACAAACACCTACCAAAATGGAAAGAATCATAGCTACTAGGTATGGACCTCTAATACTACCCACTCCTCTGAATGCCATGCCTACTGGAAAATATCATAAATATAGGCCTAAGTTCACTGGGACTGAATGTGTTACTACTGAAAAACATCTCGAGTCATTCTATAGCTATGTCGATAATCTGGACATTAGTGAAGATGATGTGTGGATGAGAGTCTTTTTCCAAAGCCTAGATGGAGAGGCTAGAAAATGGTTCAGAGAACTAACCCCAAGATCTATAGCAGATATTGAAGCTTTAGATGATGCATTCCTAGAACACTCAAGGGATAAGAAGGATCTCCTCTACTACCACGCTAAGTTTGGGAACTTAAAGAGGGAAAATGGTGAGTTGTTTTCTGATTTTAATAAGAGGTTTAATCGTATGTCCAACAAGATACCAGCTGAAGTAAAACCCACTACTACCTCTGCTAAACTCACCTATGCTAGTGCTTTTGATTCTGACTTCTGCCTAATGTTGAGAGAGAGGCGATGTGCTACTTTGGCTGACATGCAGGATGCAACCTTGGAGGTGGAATCAAACATCATGGCTGTAGAGCAGCTCAAGGGAAATTGTTGATAGAAGAAGACAGAGGGATGAGTCTTCATCATCCTCTGATCCTAAGATAGATAAAATGACGAAAATGATTGAGTCATTAGCCTCTGAAATCTCCAATTGAAGGTTGAGCAGCACCTGAGGAAAGGAAGAGTGCCTAATACCTTTTCTCCTAGAAATCCAAATCCAAATCCATATAGAAGAACAAATGAGCAGTTGTAGATTTTGCAAAGAAACAAGGATGCTAATGAAGACCAAAGGGTGAAGGCTCCTATTCAAAATGCAGTCATGGAAGAAGAGCAGTTTGAAGAAGATGATGAGATCCATTGTCTGGAAGACAAAGGCAATGCTTCCTTTTTGACCTCAGCTGCCTATGAAAAGCCATTATGCAATGACCAAATCAACCAAGAGTGGGATGGTGAAGCTATTCTACAAACTGTAGATCAGCAAAGATATAATTTGAGGTCAAAGATAAATAATGCCAAGGAAAATCCTATTCAAAGAGCTGTTGTCCCTGTAGAAAAACAAGCTAATAAGTAGAAGAAACTAGTAGTTGATCCTAATCATCCTCAAAGCTCTAGCCATAGAGGTAAGAGGACTTGACAAGTCCCCTTCTTCTTTCAATTTTCAATTAGAAATTCAAAAGCCAAGAATACCTATGCCTCTAATTGAACTAGTGAAGAATGAGTCCTTCAAAGCATCGATCCTTGAGGATCTTGAGTCTAAAGCGATCCAAGCCTCCACTGACTATGTAAATCTACAAGATGACCAACCAGCTATTATTCTTAACTGAATGATTGAAAATTGTGAAGACAGCTCCCCATCATTCTATGTTTCTCTCTCTATTCATGATGAAATCCTTCATAATTGTGTTTTGGACACTGGAGCTAGCCATAATCCAATGCCCAATGATGTCATGGATAAGCTCGATCTTGACATTACCAAGCCTTATCAATTGGCCTCTACGCAGCTTAAAAAACCAGTTTTCCAGATCACAAATGAAGAAGACCCACAGGTTTGGGACATGTTCTTTGATGGGGCTTGCTCTAAGGAAGTTGCAAGGATAGGTGAAGTCCTTATGTCCCCCATAGAGGAATACATTGATTCATCTTTTACATTAACTTTTCAGGTCTCAAATGACACAACAGAGTATAAAGCAGACCTTATTATTCAGTAGGTGTACAAAACCTTCCAAGCAAAACATCGAAGGCTGAAAGCATACAAAGATGAGGTGAAATATAGACCATATCTGCCTGATAATACTGAATGCTGGAAAGTTTTTGAAGTAAAGGATCAAATCAATAGGCTTTTGCAAGTCTTTGATGATTTTCCTGATATGCACATTGACCAAGAGAAAGAAACCTTTCATAGAAAGGTAAAAAGGGTCAATTTTCAGTTTGGTAACTATATTCTCAAAAGGAATGCATTAAAGGAAGGAGGAGATGTTTTTGATGGCCCAATCAATGGACTATTCTTCGAACTTTATTTCAGTTAAGGATTTTAAGCCTTGGTATTGTAAATGTGTTGTTTTCAAGTTTTTATTTCATGCTAAATAGACTCCATGCCCAATGCAACACTAGGAGGAAGATTTGATCTTGTTTTTCATAGGAAAGGAATTATTCTGTAGTTCTTGAAACCTCACAGGGAGACTTTCATCCCCAGAAGGAGCTAGCGTTAGCTTTGTTGGCATTTGGCCCAAAAATGGATCCAAAACACTCCCAAAGTCTCCAAAGTTTGCTTAAAATCATGCAAAGATCGAAACAAGCGAGGGAGGAGAGTCCTTAGAAGGGCAGAAATGCACTATAGGGAGGCAAAAAACACGTTAAAACAGTCAAAAACCATTATCGCAGGCTTAAAACTCAAGAATGCATAGCAGCCATTAGATCTGGCCGATCAACGGCCTAGATCTAAGCTGCAAATCACAAATCGGTGGCCGTAGGTAGTGGCAATCGGTGCTGGACATCGCCGATTATCGGATCGGCGGAGGCAAATCGGTAGTATCAGCACAGATAATATGGAAGTTGCGACTACAATTAGCGATTAAATGTGGACCATCGATCGCGCGCAGAGATTGACGGCCCACGTTACAACGCCGGATCACTATTGTCAGAAACCATGGGGCGGGGCCTTTGCATAAACATATGGGCGACCCGATAGCCAAACTCAACAACATTATAAATGATGTTTTATAATATTTGAAGTCTGCGCCAAAGCCATTTTTAACGCATTTTTTGTATTTTTTTTGTTTAAACGAAATACAAAGGAAGCCTAGGTCAGTGTGATAGCGATGGAACTCGGACCTGATGGGTTTTCGGAATGAAAATGTATCATATTTGAAATCCGTGAAAAGCCATCTTTCAATGTTTTTACACAGTTTTTATGTATTTTTGTTGTTTAACGAAATACAAAGGGAACCATAGGACAGGCCGACTGCAACAGGCAATAGCGACCCAAGGGCGGACCCGATAGATAAATAAATCCATGTTTAAGGACTTTTTAAGGTCCGAAAAAAGTAGAAATGGGCAGGTTTTTTGCTATATGCAGTGTTTTCTGTATATAACAGAAAAATAGTGATTTATAAATGTTTAAGGGATTAAACGGGCCTGAAGACCCTTTCCATTATCTAACAGAGGTCGAGAGACAGGGACAGAGGCTGGAAGGGGAATAGAAAGAGCCACAGCATGCGCAGCTCCTCCCCAAACCGACATAAAGGCCGAGAATAGACAGCACAACGTAGCCACAACAACAATTGTTCATGGAGCATCAACAGTCCTGCCAGTGCAACCAGAATATTTGAATGCAGTTATTCTGCTGTCAGAAGAATAATCCTCCAAGCCCATGCTTGCCTGGTCACGACGTCAAACGGGTAAACAAGACAGAGGGATAGATTAAGACCTCTCAAACCTCAGAAGGCTTAACATCAGTGTAAAGAGCGATAAATAGCTGAAAACTAAATGTAATAGAGGTTCAACTTTTGGAGATTAATCCTCCTTTGTTCATTCAAGCTTCTCATCTTCATTCTAGCAATATAAGCTTCTTTTGCCATTATATGTTCAAACGTCCATTCTCTTTGTTGTTCTATGCTTGCACTTGAACAGTTTGTTCATGTTATCTTTGTGTCTAAGGCCAGATAAATGTCATCTTATCTCTGCTTTGATATATTAGATCTGCAAGCTTCTTTGTTGCCTGTAGCTAGCCATACATATGTGATCATATATGCATCTACCAATACAATAAGTATTCTCTTTTGTTGCCTGTAGCTAGCCACTGATTTATGTTTATGTATGCAATCTGCTGGTATAGTCAGTATTCTCCATCTGTCCATTGAATTGGTAACTTATTGAGCATTAGTGGTCTAAAGCCTTGTATTGGTGAGAGTGTTCATGCATGCATTGAGTGAAAACAGATCTGAAATGGTTATCTAACTTGATCCAAACCATTATTCATTCCAATAGTTTAGAGAACAATATTGAAGATTATATGTTACCATGCATCTCTGAGCTACAACCTAGGAGAGTTTCTTGGAGTGATAACAGGTTGCACCAAAAGAAGGAACCTTGGCCTGCTCTTCCGTTGCGGATCAGGTTTTACGAGATATAGACTTTCAAGAATGTGGATGTTGAAGCAGAATAGATGAAGAAATATCCATTCGACGCCCGAAGTTACAATTCGTATGACCCACATTGTGTCATGAAAGACCATTGCACGAGGGTATAGTTTAACTGGATCCACGGGGCATGTCATTGGGCAGAGGAAGATCCATGGAGATATTGTTACAACTCTTCCAGACTCAATGAAGCGGTCGGCCTCCCTATGAAATCGATAGCGACGCTGCGTGAAATAGCATCCTGGAGAGCACCAGAAGCAGAGGTAAACATACCAGTGCACGACAAGGGCAACAGGAAGATTGTCGACAGCATGGAGGAAGATCAAAGCTGCAAGTTCCGAGCAGACCCACTTGTGTAGAAAGAAGCTTTGGCAATAGAGCCAAAGAGGCAACAGCGCAACAAGAGAAATGTGCAAAGGTAGAGAGAGAAATGAAGAATGGAGGAAACAGAGGAGTTGCATGAGTTGAAGGAGCAACTACGGAAGGAATAGGAGCTTTGCAGACTAGAGAAGGAAGCACAACAAGAACATGTATAGCAAGGGATGAAACTTTTCTAGATAGATGAAACTGGACCCGTACAGGTAGTGGACTCATCAGAACAATCGACATCGGGCAGACAGGGTGAACCATCGTAGGAGTAGGACTTCGCTCAAGAGATAGAGAAATCACTTGAACATATGGATATGGATATGGAGCAATAGGAGTTAGAGCAGGGCATCGACCTCATGCCTCACCACCAAGAGGTCGACCCACCAACTTTACCACATCCAGAAGAAGAGCAAGTCCCAAGCAACCAAAGAGACACTAAGATCCTTGGAGATCAGCTGGAAGGAGAGATGCACAACATCTCATTTGACGAGTCTTAACATAGAGTTGTGAAATCTTGTAGAGTGTCGACTCTGGATGATCATACAACTCCTGCGTAGTTTGAGGAATGAGTGATCGTGTCTAACGTGCGTAAAAATCCAGCAGCATTGGCTGATGCTACCAAAGCATGTGATGAAACCATTAGCTTGAGTTTTCGCTTCCTGGTACCTGAGAACGAGCGAATGGCTAAGGAGCTACAGAAGGCCAATCAAGGAGGAGAATTGGTTACAAAATTCGCACGAGCAGAATTGAAGAAGGCAATACTGGATGAAGTATTGTCTTGACACAGTCATGCGGGCATTGTCTTCCAAGTTTCATACTGTGCATAAGGCAGTCGTCCATCTCAATAGTTGGCAACACTGATGTGTTAGAAGAGCACATATCTTGTCAAATGTGCATCTTGTTGTTGATTACAAGCAAACATGGATGATGAGATACAAGGGAGCCCCACTTCACATGCATAAGATGATGAAGCCTAGAGCGGTCGAGTTGAAGGCACGCATCGAGAGTCAAACCAGAACTATGAAGATCTCTCGTAGCTCATCACTAGTCTACAAGCTTCCCATGCATGTTTATTCAAGAGTATGGATGTTGTTGTGCATGCACATGCGATCCCATCTATTGGGACACTCACCCAGGCGAAGACAAAGGCACATGTCTGATTAGAGCTTGACTCGTACTTTGACAAGTTGATGTGCATAGCCACCAGCCCAAACTTTTCAATTAGTGCAGACACCATGCATAAGTATGTTGTTTGTCTGGTCGTACTCAAGACAATGATGTGCATACTATCAGACAAGTTGGATAGAGGATCCTGATCAGTGTACTCGGATGCTATGGAGGCAAGAGTTCGTTTCCAGAAAGATCTCACCTTAGAATACACGGACACCATCGCGGACTATCGAGCTTGGCATCAATTTCCTATTGTCGATCACCGTGAGGATGTTGAAGAGTTGGTATTCCAACAGTTGTTCGAGTCATAGTGATGTCTTGCATGGATTTCTCAAGCCATTTTGTCTCACATGGGTACATGTGCATTGTAATGTAACGTCTTGTCAAGTGTAAGTTCAAGTGTCAATAGTTGGAATAACAATCATCGAGTAGATGAAGAGTCATGAGGGTAGATGAACTGTCACAAAGGGGAATGTTAAGGGCCACCCAACCCTTTACTATAAATAGTCCCTCATAACTTATTGTACGGGATTTTGGTAAGCCAAGCTTCCGATAGGAGTATCTTAGAAAAATCTTAGACAGTATTGTAACGAGCCTTGGCTTCTCCACTGCGCAGAGCTAGTATATCTCTTTGGAGGAGCAGGCAGTTGTGGCTATAACGTTACGCTATCAGAACTAGTGGTTGGACATGGATGTATTGTATGACTAGAACTTACACTTCTTAATATAACAGAGCCAACACATTTCATGCATATGTTGTATTGTATTTAAGCTATCTTGAGTACTCTAAATGATATATGTATCTATTTTCTTATGCATGCATGTGTAGCTATTTTTGTATATGTATGTATGAATCTTTCTGAAATGTGTTGTTCGTTTAACAATAAATTTGTATTGCCAACATACTTTCCTTTCATGTTTTGATGCATCTTTTCTAGTGTGTTCCCTTCTTAACTCCGTGCTATCAAAGGTTTCCAAGGGGCGCACTCACCTCACCCTCCATGTGTTAGAACCACTCATGCACCTTCCTTGACTTATTGCATATGTCACACCCTTTCTACCAACAGGGACATCATACTTTCCTCTGTGCGAAACCGTGGTGAAGGCATTATCGTACAACCCACTGTTGGGACGCCTACACCAAATGGTCTGAGCTCTAATTTGGACTTCTTACTGGGGAGATCCCCGGACATGTTGGTGGGTCCAACACTGTCAACATTTCTAGCGCTAGAAGGAGGGCCATATGACAAGTTGTTTCCTCTCATCCTGTTTTGAACCTTTTCATATCTATCATGGAGTCTTGAACTCTCAACCCTCCATGATGTTTTTCACATGTCAAATCTGTCACCATCTCGAGGGAGTTTTTTGATCTCTCCTCTACATACACGTATGATGGTGAAGGAGAAGTGGCCTGGCCTAAGTACTTACATGACTTCCTTGCATGCTTAACGAGGAAGATAGATGTTCTGACGAATAGGCTAGTCTATTGATTGCATACACACTTCGAGAATCCCCATATCGGTGGCTGCGCAACCTATCAGCTGATAGCGTGCACTCACTTCAACACTTTTGTGATCTCATTGAAGATACTTTCTATCATTTTGATCTAGGATATATTGACCAAAAACTGTTAAAACAATGGAAGGCTCTGCATGAATCGCCTATGGACTTTTGGCGGTGCTTCCATGTTTTGCAGTTTCAAGCTCCGAAGAGCCAGATGAAATTTCCTTATCTCTGGGATAGATTCAAGCACTATCTTAACAAATCACTCCATCCCAAAAAGAAGTTTGATCCCAATCCTGGCTCAGCATATTTCAGTGATGGAGCTGCGAAATCATAGATGGACATGGTCGCTGCCACAAGTGACTGTCTGATGTTCCCTCATCAAACAACTCTACCACTGCAGAGTGATGTGGGAGATCAGGCACAAACATCAGTTCAACTGTCACATCACCCCAACATCACTTAACTTAATTTTCACGCAGATTTGGTTGTGAGTCCTTCGAGTTGTCATATGCATTTTGTACTGCAACCTCCATCTTTGTACTCATATGATCCTTCGGATGATATTGTCTTGTGTTCTTCCATTCTGGACTCTACACTTGTTTTGAACAAGGATAAATCCATCGACGGAGTTGGTGCTACACAACCAACATGCGCTATCATTCATGAAGAGTATTATTGGGAGCTTGAGCATCAACAATCGGTGAAGGATGAATCCATTCTATCTTAGCCCCCTCCATTATTTCCTAACATCTTTGGTGAACCTGACATCCATGATTTTGCATGTGTATCTTCATCTGCAGATGCACCCATTGTTGATCACTCGCAGGACACCCTAGATGTCAGTCCTATCCAAAAATGGAGAGGATAAATTATTCATTGAAAATCCACTTGACCTTTCATTTTCCTTTTCCGGAAACATAGAGGATGAATTTTTCCACTTTTCATCTTCCCCTCTATTTGATTTATCAGATGATGAGGATGCCGATGAAATCATTGATTTTCTTGATCGTAGCTATCGTGGTCTATTTACTCCATATTCGATCATGATCATGATTCTATCACTGTTGATTTTTTGAAGCCACTTGTTTATATCTACCTGATGACAATTTCGAAACACCCAAAGTTGTCAAGGCACTTCAGCCCGAGCTGATGGTTATGTCAGGCCCTCGTTGTCCTAAGGTTGGTTTCGCTTTCGATCAGGAAATTGTTGAATCAACCAAGGCTCCTCATCACTCATCTGTATGCATTAAAGATCAATCTCACACAAAGATCATCCTTCCTCCACTCGAACTGCACGATCCTATCACTCATGCATTGGAGGAATATTACATTGCAAGCACACATGCATGACGCAGGTTGTCTTTGTTTCTTTCGTTTGCTTGCATGTCATAGTCAAGAGTATGCATATGCTTCAAAGTTGCATGCAATGTCACACAAGATTGTGACAAGTCCACGGACCACATGCCATGTACTTACACTCACCTATGTCATGTGGAAACTTTTAAACATGAAGTGTGTTTTCCTTCATTGTTATATCTTTCTTGTTTGCTGGTTCACACAACTAGGTTTCTCGCAGACCAAGCCTTCACCAACATGGGTCAACCAATGCGCCGGTGGTTGTATCGGAAATATCGCTTCACGTGATCAGGCCCATGCACCATTAGCTTAGGAGTAGGAGTAGTTCTTGCTTTCATATTCTTTGCTTGCATGCATGTTTGCTTTCTTACTTTTCATGTTAGTTTGTCTGTTTGCTTGTTTTCTTACTCACTCTACTTTCGCATTTACTTATGCTTCTGCTTTGCTTTGTTTTTTTTTGTTTTCTTGTTTTGTTCGTAGGTTAGTTTCACATGAAACCATGCGTGACTCTTGAAACAAGATGGGTAAAGTACAAGAGGCCTTGTGCACCTATCACTACTTGGTTATTTGTCATCCTACCTCTGTATGAAGAACTGGTTAGTTTTGGTCCATGATACATCACTGGAAAATACGTATTGTTTAAAGTGAACCTTGGCGAAAACACAATGCATACACGCTAACTAGTGTCACCTACTCTAGTCAGTTGTTTTTGGGTTAACCCTTGTCAGCTTAGTCAAGTAGAGTAAGGTGAGGGGGAAAAACTTAACAAGCATGTCAAAGGTATACAATAAACTACTTCTCTGAAGGAACAACCTCTTCTACTCTCAATAAGTCGGGATCCCTCTTCCACCTCTGAAATGAATAAGTGCTATGCACAATTATGAAAAAATGAAAAGTGAAAATTTTGAAAAATGAAAAATGAATAAGGCGAAAGAAGAGAAAGGCTTCTTGTGCAGAGAGGTGATGCAAGTAACTTCGCCGGTGTACTGACTAGGCATGCTGGCAGCGGAGCGATGCTTGTGTTCTTTCGTGACTCCGTCGGGGTACTGTCCAGGCCTGCTAGCAGCGGAGCAACACCAGAGATGAAACTAAGACTCTAACGACTATACTTCTTATGCACCAATATACCTGTCAACCCCAATCGAAACAACTATGTTGACTTGGCTTGGAATGTGTGTCAATTGACCAAGAGCTTGGAAGATGCTACATCTTACAATCAAGCAAATGTTAAAACCAAGACGAACTAAGAAATGAACAATAATTCTGGAGGTGATAGACTTTCTTTTCACGAATAAGTTCCATTCAGAGAGTTGGATTTCTACCAGTTTTTCACCAAGTGTTGTAGCGGCTATAAACACCATCCAAAATTTTTCCTTAACTTCATTTTGGAGCCTCCCTACCAACATTCCTAAGTAGCATGCCTTGCCTTGTCAAGTACACAAGTTTCAGTGATTTTGTTGCAGATTTCTAGCCTGTGCTTGAGAGCTTGTTGCACCCCCCTCAC
Source organism: Pinus taeda (assembly GCA_000404065.3). Lineage (NCBI taxonomy): Eukaryota > Viridiplantae > Streptophyta > Pinopsida > Pinales > Pinaceae > Pinus > Pinus taeda. Next base: position 126,715 of record APFE031577033.1, read on the forward strand.
AGGCTGTTTCTCTAAACTTTGTCTAGTTGTAAGCTAAACAAATCCCTCAAGAAATTGCGCAATTCTGGAGGGGAATGAACCTTCCCTCCAAAAATTACACAATTTTGTTCAGCAACCTATTGGGCTCCAGAATTGCACAAATTTTCCTATCAAGCTTCACTGAGAAAATTTTATAATTCCTCCCAAAATGGCTGCTCAGCCTAGAAATTGTGCAATTTTGGGTAGGAGTCAGCAGCTCAGCCCAGAAATTGTGCAAACCTTCTAGGTAGGCAGCCTAGCTCCCTTCTAGAAATGCGCATTTTTCCCCCTCAGCTGAGCAGGCTCTTGCATGTGCCATTGAGTTGACCGGTTCCACCCGAGACAGGGAAAACTTGACTTGCATGCATGGGCTGCTTTTTACCGCAATAGCAAAAAGCATCCCTAGACTTTAGGGAGCTATTTTTAGATGCTAGAGTTTACATGCAGAGATTACTTTAGAATCTTTTCTCCAAGTGTTTCTTTTTCCTAGATTTATGGCATGCACGTAAATTGCCACAAACTTATTTATTTGATGGATCAGAGCTCATTTGTTCACATCAATCTTGGATCTCTGACATCCCACAACACATCCAGGAGTCTTAGACACATCCAACTCAGTTATTCATGGGTAAGTCATCTTAACTTGTCTTTTGTAGCATTTCTGTCGCTTTTTGTGTTTTGGCTTTTGTGAGTGTTGTTTTCTTGATTTCTGTGAACTCTTTCTGTCATCTACATGCATACTAGCTTGCACTAGCATTGTTTCAGTTTTCATTAGCATCTCATTGTTGTCACAAGCATGAAATTATTTTGCACGAATGGTAGCTGATTCGATGACTCGCTTCACCGACATGCATGTTGTTCTGTTTTTTGAATATTTCATTCACTATTTGCATGCACGATCATTCACTCCTGCTTACACACAGTATCACCATGCAATCACATTCACATTTGCTTTCAGTTTCCCGAATGTGGGTCTTCCTCTTAGAAAATACGCATTTATGCCCACTGATTGTTCTCCAGTCTTGCATTGTACAATTCTGAGGGACAGTGACTACTGCCCCTGAGAATTGCACAATGCAGTCACTGGGCCTGCAACCACTTCTAGTTGAAATTGTGCATTGCGCATTTCCAACATCCAGCAGGCCAGCGTGGATTGTGCATTGCACAAATCCAGTAGCGAGCTAGCCTCTCTAGACATCACATATTGCCTTTTGCGCATTTATGGTAGCCGGTCTCCCAGCCTCCCAAGAAAAATTTCTCAATCCTTGTTAGTCAATCCCCAGGTATGTAGCATGTCGTTGCTTAGTTTTATTTGGTTTTCGCTAATAGATTTCTTGCCATGCATGTCGCTTTGTCTCTAGATATAGTAGGTGTTCATCTGCCTCTTAGCAGTTCATGATCAATGGCCTCCAAGAGAGTAGGGTCAAAGGACACTGACAGAAGTGCAACTGAAGCAGTAGTTGAGCGATTGTCTACAAGTCTACTGATCTATGAAGACACCAAGCTGATTGTAGACAAGGACATCAAGTTGAAATGGCAAGAGATCAATGATGCATTTGCAGGCACATTTGGGGAAGACCTCGAAGACTGCAAATTCTATGTGAACATCCACAAGTCCGGCTTGTATCGGATTGCATGCATGTATCTCGTGCTCCCATGCATAGACATGATATATTGGATCATCTCGTACATTGATCCTGAGACGATGTAATTGAGAAGTGTCAGCGGGATGAAGATTGCTACCCTGAGAGAATAGGATTATGATGAGATGTATCAGATGTTAAGGCCTGTGATCACCATGGAGACACCTTTCAACTTACCCAACAAGAATTCCAACTCTAGAGATATCTTGAAGAAATAGGTGAAGGAGCCAGCTAAATTCAGGGATGACACCCAACTAGGTATATAATACGAAGATATTGTGAAAGGTGTATCAATACTTGGTTATATTTGCATGTCATCTATATGGCCAAGAAAGCATGAAAACCTTCCCACAAAGTGGGGTGATCACATTGGACCAACTGGTCAGAGAAGGAAAAGAATGCAACTAGTCTGACATGTTGGCTCATGAGCTGCAGGAACAAGTAACAATGGCTCGATAGCCACCCAAAGGTATGCAAGCAAGAATCTACATGTCCGCTTAAATATTCGATGCGTTATGTGCCCATCAGGAGTTCTTGCGCTTGAAGTGGGCATGGAAACCGATGAAGACCTCTGTGAACACTTATTGTAATATGTTGTCCGAATGCAGCTTTAGAGGAGTTATCACACAGTTTTCCGATCATTTTGTTACCCCGATTTACAAGATGATATTCGAACAGGATCCACCCTGCATGTCGAAGGCAACAATGGAGGCACTGATCGACATAGTTGATTGGTATGCCTCATCATTCGGCACCTTCATACACTTGTACAACATAGAGAAGCCTCCGCATGTTATACTAAAGTTTTCCTTGGACAAACTCGTCATGTAGGAAGTAGCATATCACATCTCGGTAGGGTTATCAGCTAGGCTGCACCAGAAGAAGAAGGCATCTTGGCCCGTTCTTCCATTACAGATCACGTTTTACGAGAAACAGACTTTCAGGCATGTGGATGTCGAAGCAGAACAAATGAAGAAATATCCATTCAACACTTGAAGTTACAATCTGTATGACCCGCATTGTCTCGTGAAAGACCACTCCACGAGAGTACAGTTTAGTTGGATCCACGGGGCATGTCCTTGGGCGGAGGAAGACCCATCGAGATATTGTTACAACTCCTCTAGACTCAATGAACCGGTCAACCTCACTATAGAATGGATAGTGAAGCAACGTGAAGCAGCATCCTAGAGAGCACTAGAAGCAGTAGCAATAGAGGTAAACATACCAATGCGCAACAAGGGAAAGGGGAAGATTGTCAACAACATGGAGGAAGAGAAAAGCTGCAAGTTATGAGCATATCCACTTGTGCAGAGAGAAGCTTTGGAAATAGAGGCAAAGAGGCGACAACGCAATAAGAGAAACTCGCAAAGGCAGAGAGAGAAATGAACAATGGAGGAAACAAAGAAGGAGTTGCATGAGTTGAAGGAGCTTGGCATCAGTTCGCTACTGTTGACTATCGTGAGGATGTCGAGGAGCTGGTCTTCCAACAGTTATCTGAGTCATAGTGATGTCTTGCATGGCTTTCTCAAGCCATTTTGTCTCCCACGAGTACATGTGCATTGTAATGTAACGTCTTGTCAAGTGTAAGTTCAAGTGTCGATAGTTAGATGTAACAGTCATAGAGTAGATGAAGAATCATGAGGGTAGATGAACTGTCACAAAGGGGAATGTCAAGGGCCACCCCACCCTTTATTATAAATAGGCCCTCATACCTCATTGTACAGGCTTTCGGTTAGCCAAGCTTCTGATAGGAGTATCTTAGAGAAATCTTGGACAGTATTGTAACGAGCCTTGGCTTCTCCACTGCGCAGAGCTAGTATACCTCTTTGGAGGAGCAAGTGGTTGTGGTTGTAACGTTCCGCTGTCAGAACTAGTGGTTGGACATGGATGTATTGTATGATTGGATCTTACACTTCTTAATATAACAAAGCCAACATGTTTCATGCATATGTTGTATTATATTTCAGCTATCTTGAGTACTCTAAATGATATATGTATCTATATGCTTACACATGCATGTGTAGCTATTTCTGTATATGTATGTGTGAATCTTTCTTAAATGTGTTTTTGGTTTAACAATCAATTTGGATTGCTAGCTTACTTGCCTTCCATGTTGTAATGCATATTTGCTCGTGTGTTCCCTTATTAGCTCCATGCTATCACAAGTTTCTAAGGGGCGCACTCACCTCACCCTCCGTGTGTTAGAACCGCTCATGCACCTTCCTTGACTTACTACATATGTCACACCCTTGCTACCAACAAGGACATCTTACTTGCCTCTATGCGAAACCATGGTCAAGGCATTACCATATGACCCACTGCTGGGACTCCTACACCAAACGGTCTGAGGTCTAATTGGGACTTCTTACCAGGGAGATCCCCTGACATGTTGGTGGGTCCAGCACCATCAACAGAGCATTAACTACCACCCTATATAATATCATAGAGCACATCTTAATCCAAAAAAAATATCAGGGAGCACATCTCAACCTGAAACCACATCTAGGAGCTTAGTCTCAACCTGAAACCGCATAGGGGAGCACATTTCAACCCAAAATCACATCGGGGAGTACATCTCAACCTAGAATCTCATGAGGGAGCAAAACATCTTCCACCTCATATTGAGAAATAAGAGTTATCACATAGGGGAGAACGTCTTCCACCCTATGTTGATGAATACAATATCTCATCCATACTATTTCCAACTGATCTTCCCAATAATAACCCTCAAGAGTTATATGGTAGAACACCTAGATCATAATTAGCTTGGGTGACACACCTCCAAGCACTCTCTCAACCCATTGTCCAGACGAGGAGCGGTAATCCCAACAAGCTCAACTTATGGGTATGATGCCAAATGGGTATACCCTGCTAGACCAAGATAGGGGGCCAACATCTCTAACCCTATGGGTAACATATAGGGGTGATACCCTGTTGATTAGAGATCCCTCAATCTCGGATCCCTCCATCTAAATTCCTCACCCTAGGAGCTCATACATGAGGGAAGAGTTAGCTTAGTGTCCTCAATCAACCCTGCTCTCTGTAGATTAGAAACATATCATCGTGATCATATTCGATACTCACTTACCTATAGTAAAAATCCTTTATTTTCCTATTCATGCCGGACATCAAATCAAATTTATGTTAGAACAAAAATATATCACAACAATGATACCTTATTCATCCTCCCTCTCATGGAGGCAATAACAACAAGCCTAATCTTGTCTCATATAACAACAATGTCTCAATTAAGATATCCCATTCTCAGCAGTATATGAGATTTTCTGCCAATCAGATTCCACTCTTTATTGTCACAATGTATCACATTCATATCCAAAATCTACTCAAAATAGCTTTCCAAAGAGTTTCTTCAACCCGCCTCATAGCTAGACATGCTAGCAACATTGAACTCAACCTCGACCATGCTTAAAGCTACAAATTTCTCATTTAAAAATATCATGGCATATCATATACTAAAGCAACACCCACATGTGCTCTTCTTATCAATAAAGATCCTAAACAACATTAGTGCATTCAAGTAGTCATATATCATAGGAAGAATATCTAAAATAAAAAATTGATCATCCCATGCAAATATCTCAAAATGTTCTTAGCGACAACCCCATGTGTATGAAGAAGCTCAATCAAGAATTGACTCAGGTTGTTCTAAAACATATATCCAGATGGGTGTTCACGCAGAACATCAATGCTTCAATCAACTTTTGGTTGCCAAGTCAAGTCCAAAAATAACTCTGCATAACTTAATTCCATCTGAGTGTCCAAGTACTTGCATTCCCACTTTTCAAAATAGCTTCACAATATATTTCCCTTTTCCAAACTTCATCATGCCAAGCTCTTCGTCTTGAATTTCAGAGGCCAAATGCCTCTCACTTTGATCATCAAAGACTCATTATCTGTCAAGAATAGACCATCAATATATAAAACCAAAATCAAAGGCATGCCTTAGACCACTTGAAGTATATATTCAGATCGACACATCTTTTAGGATTCACCAGGTAATTGTCAATGTGGGCGTAACATGATTTGGAAGCTTGCTTTAAACCATAGAATGCTATATACAAACACAATATTGATGAAACCAACATACTCAGCCTCAAATGAAATGAAATCAACTAAATCTATTTATCAAGCCTTAAATGCCAAAACAAAAATAATATCAAAGTCATTAAAACTTCCTACCAATGTCATTGTCAAAACTCTTCGAATCAAGTGATAGGTAGAGCTCTCATCCAAATACCAGGTTACAAACTTATTTACTATAATGTCAACAATTTTAATTTACCAAGTAGTATCTAACCAAGCTGATGATGCTAATATGAATCATATTATAAATTCGTACACCAAGGATAAGTCATATAAGTTACTGTCATCCATAAAATTATTGCATACTAAATCACAATTGTTTAATTAATGTGCCAAATTCCAATGATTCAAATCCAAAATGATTGAGAGTCATTATGCCCATAATGTCATGTCACATCAAGGTAAATCACCAGTATCAAGTACCAAACTAGATAATAATAAAAAATCTAACTTGTTATCACTGTGAATTTAATCAATCCATAAGCCAAAACATCGCTATGAACTATCATGCATCATGTCAAAGTTCTAAGACATCATCAGTTATCCAAGCCAATATTTCTCATCTATACTAATTCAATCCAATATTGTTATATACTAACTTAAATGATCAATTCAAGACAAACAACATATTGATATACATATTTTAATCTCCTACAAACACAAGATTATCCAAGACATTCATATTCTCTATAATAAGTCAAACATTGTGTAAAACTTCCCTACTTATATAACATGCTTGTAGGACTGTCATACACCTAGAGTATTCCTGGTCTTGTGCATAAGGATTTCAATTTTATAACCTACAGGCTCAACTTCACCCATAGGCCTTCTTGCGTTGAGTTCATAGGATTATAATTGCACACTTAAACCTTTTTCCCAACAGTTGGGGCTTGGACTAGGAGAAATCGTTCCTGCTTAGATTAGAACTTGCCAAAACTTATTTAACAACATCAGATGGTTATTCATGACCATAATTCTTCCTTTAACAATCAAGTGTCTTCTTTTCAAATAATAATAGATGTTAAAATCTCATGAAGTCTTTATCCCTCTCAATGAGAAGCCTCTTCAATCATCACTATCAACCTGTCTATCATAATATTGTCATGCATAAACAAAACGGTTAGATCACAAAGAAAAACTATATCAGGTTCTAAAACATATATTCATCATTTTCATAACAAATCATCATGAACTACTTCATCATCACGTATGACCTCAAACTTTCATCAAGGGTTAGTCATGTTTATCATAAGTATTAATAGTAGTATCAAGTCACCATATATAGAAAACAATGTATCTAGCTTGCTTCATAAGATCAAGAAATCCATTATGTCTAAAATGTAATATACTTGTCAAATATCAGTTGCACCAATATGTATCACATATAAATGAATCTTACTTTCATAGTCATATATGAGTCATTCATGAAGGTGTTATTCCCATCATACCTTAGGGCTTACCTTCCCATCCAATATTGTAGCTGAAACAATATATTATACATACCTTATAACATTCAAATACCGTTTCACTTTGAATCACTTGCCATGGACAATTTTAGTTGTTCACTTCCTCCACTAACTATCTTTTCCTGCACCTTGGATGATCCTCAAGAAGGGTCCACTTATCACATCTCATTAGGAGGTTAGAAGTGTTCAAATACTCAAATATACATGCAGGAAGTATAATCAATGATTAAATCAATAAGTTTAAACAAAAGTAAAGACATAAAGAAGTAACATAAATAATAAAAGTACTTGTCTTCAATGATAGGTGACCGTCTACCTCTTGAACCAACCTTCAAGAGTCATGAGTGACTATTGTCCCTATGCAGTTGTTGTGTTCATTATATTTCAACAACTTTCATCAACAACTAGGCCCAATTGAGACTATCCCATCTAGTGCTACATAAAACCTTTCACAAGCGCTAGAACATATTCACATTGATCATGCTAGGGTTTCTAGATTGCATATGTCAAATATTTGTCATAATCAAGGGTTTCTTCCAAACCCTAATCTCATACTATCCATTAAACCCTAATAACCTGATTGCTTAAGGTTTCCTTCAAACCCTAGTATTCTTTTAGGTCTCCTCCATCTTTTCTTGCTTCCATCAATGGTGTCTTCATAGGGGTGATCTTCAATGACTTTTCTTTAGCCTAACTCTGATTATATGCTAATTTATCTTAGGGTTATATTGTTCTTTTCTTTAGATAATTGAATTTGATCATTTACATATTAAATTCACCCCACAACATCATATCATTATTCAATTTTAGTTATTATTCAATAACATATGCAACTACATAGAAAGAATAATATCATCATCAATGCGACAGAACATAAAGGAACAATAGAAGAAAAAAAATTCACACATATAGACAACAAGATTGGTTAGAGACCAGGGGAAAACCCACTACGGGGAAAACCATTTCAATTCTTCTTCTTATTAGATTTTCATAACATTTTCAATAAAGAGTACAATAATCCAATTTCAACAATATGTCAAAGTCAATGGTCAAATCAACCTTCCAAGAGATTCAATAATGAATGCAATCACACTTTGAATTCCTGCAATCACACATGAATTCTTGTAACTACACAAAAATTCCTGTAATACAAAATTCTTGGAATCATACCCAAATTCTTGTAACCACACATGGATTCCTATAATAGTGAGTTCCTGTAATCATATGTGAATTCATAGAACCATGTGCAAATTCTTGTAACCACATGTGAATTCCTATAATAGCAAATTCCTGCAATCATACATAAATTCTTATAACCATATGTGAATTCCTGTAATAGCAAATTCCTACAATCACACGAGAATTCCTATACCCACATACAAATTCTTGTAATAACACACGAACTACTGTAATAGTACGTGAATTGTTGTAATCGTGAATTCCTGTAATAGTGCGCAAACTCCTCTAATAACATGCAAATTCCTGCAATTTGTACGAACCAATGAAGAGGAGATGTATGTGATGAGTGTGTCCAAATGAGGTTTAGGTCACTTTTATTTATATGATTCCAAGGGTGTCTAATTTGCTTTAGGGCTGGCCTGATCAAATGTACATATGTGGGATTTTTTTCAAAAATACACTTTCCCTTATCCAAATTGAGCACTTCATTAGTCAAAATTGGTCCTCTTGAAAAGAGGAATCTCATCCCATGGTTGGAATTTGTCACTGAGCTGCCAGATTAACAACAAAACTAACTCAACTATTGATATTGTTGGTGTTCATACACCATCTTACGCAATTAGTGGGGGAACATTTTCCTTACCTACTGCCAAGTGGTTCATCTCCTTTGTAGGGATTTTCTTTTGGAAGTGAGAATGTCCCTCCTTCCAACCCCTTTTTAGGAGGTGGATATATTCCTTTCATGGTTTTTATCAATTTTCCAATCCTTTCCAAGGATAAGGGGGGGAATTGTGGTGTATTCATCTATGAGTGGGTTAGTTTCGAGTGTCCCTTATTAGGTGTTAGTCATCAAGGGAGTGGTACCTTCCCTACTGGTAGTATGTTGGTGGGATATATGCCCTTTACGAATGTATGGAACCCTTACCAAGGGGTTTCACCTCTATATAATGTAATTACATGGGGAAATACTTCTTCAACTCACAGTTTTGCTATGAGTGGAGGTTGTCCTCCATATATTACCAGACAACAAGGTTTTAATTACAATCTAGGAGTTTTTGTGAGTAATCCCTAAAAGCCTTGTGCCAGTCAAAATACAGGTTATTTTTTTCCTAGCTATGGTCCTTTTGGAAGTTTTTTATTATGGGGGGTGGAATCACGTAGCTCAATCACGTTTACCATTAATGGAAACATTAATTTTCCATATCTTTCAAAGTTAACAAATGACTCGATTCAATACAATATGAGTTGGCCTCTGGTCCCTACTGAAATTCCCTTAGATATTCCTAAGTTCAAAGGGAAGTTTGGTGGGGATCCAACATATCATATCACCAAATTTCATGTAAAGTGTTTGTCAAACTCCGTGATTGATGATTCAATTCATTTGAGACTCTTTTAATGCACCTTGACTAGGAATGCAACAAAGTAGTATACTGAACTAACGGAGGGGGTCATTTTCAAGATTAAATAACTTGGCTATTTTATTTTTAACCATTTTCAACTGCTTGTCCGATATGATGTTGGGACTGATATCTTGGCCATTTTTAAGCAAGATAAGGTCACCCATATCTCCAACCACATCCAAGAATGGAAAAGAAGGAAGAGGATGGTCAAAGTAGATGTTCTTGATGAATTTTTGCTTGAGTGGTTTTTGAAATCATTGCATTCAACCTTCTTGAAGGATGTGTCCATTTCTAGGGTTTTCACAGAGGAACAAACTATCTTTAGGGCCCAACAATTGGACCTCATTTATTCTAAATATGGTGTCCTTTAGGATATTTTTCTCAATGTGCAAGAAGACGAAATTCGCTAAGTTGAAACCGGATCCCCATGCAAATGGCATAGTTGGGTCGCTCAATTCAACTACAACTAGTTTTTTAGTAAACCAATTGCAACATATAACCTTGCACTCAACGTTTTCCAGTCAAACTATGCCTCGCAATATTCCATGGTTAACGTAGTCCATTCTTCGACTCCTTGTTGAAAAAATGTAGCAAGAAAGGCTCATTTGACTTTAGCCTTAGTCAAATTGTGTAAATCAAATTTCCACATCAGCAGGACAACTTGGAGGCAATTAACTAGCATGACATGGATCTTGTCATTTAGTTAGCTCAGTAAATTCGAGTTAGAGGGCTTGGAGTTCAGTTATGCATGTGTGATTACTAAATTTTAGTAATCTAGTTCATTTATTTCATTTGTATTAAGTTAAATGACCTCTAACTATTGTTAGAGTCAGTTGAAGATTAGTTGTGCAGTGGGACAAGAGTCTAACTCATAGATATGTTAGTTAATTGATCAATCAGCCTAAAATAGCTAGTGCATGCAAATAATTTGATTTCCTCAGCTGAAGTAGAGATGACATGACATTGTAACATCAATTGTAGACTAAACTTGAGTGTACATGTATTTCATGCAATCAATGATCAATCCTTGGGAATTGCACAATCAGTTTGGAGGAAATTCCTAAAGAATAGGGGATAATAGCCTCAACATTTGTGCAAGGAAATAGGAAGCTAGATGAGATGATATTTGGCTAAGTGTTGGCCAAAGTTGTTCATTGAGCATGGAGAATAATTATTCTTTTGCAGGTTGAGATTAGAGTTGGAGCTAGCAATTGTAATAGATTCTCTATTCATTTGATTAATGCAAAGAGGCTTGAGGGGTTTTTCCTGGTTGGGTTCCCCTAGAAATCACTATGTATTTGTGAATTTCGTTATGTAGATCAATAGAGTAGAATTGTGTCTCTTGATTTTAGATTAAATTCCTTAAGCAGTTGCAATTCTATCAAATTTCTACGCTCGTAAAGGAAACCATCAATATGGAGGGTAAAAGAATGAACATGGTAAGAATAAGAGTAAGAAGGATCAGGAGGGTGAAATTAAACCTAGTATTAATACTAGTGAGGGAAAGAAATAGAAAAAGAAGAAAGTTGAGTTCCCTTGCAAGTTATGTAAGGGAGATCATCATATCATATTTTCCTGAAGATTCAGGATGTGCAGTGCTTATTAGCACAAAAAGGTCCTTCTAGTTCCCAGGTTATGCTAAACAACCCTTTCCCTCATGGGAAACAACTTATTGTTGGTGCAAATTATAACACTAGACCCCTCCCACAGGGCACCCAATATAAAGGAAAAATTCCATCAAGTGTATGTATGGTTAATTTCCAAGTATATTTGTCAACTCAAGCACGTGATTATGGAGACCCTGAGTCTTCTAAGGAAAAATCAACTTCTGATTCGTTGGAGCCTCTTCACATAGAGAGACCTATTATTGATATTATGCCTTGGATGTCGAAAGGCTCCTCAAAATGATCAACCTTTAATCCAAATTCTAGGGCTGCAAAAATTATTCCAACGTGGAAGATTTAGCCTAGAAACCTTGTGTGATGTCAACATTAGAGGTGATCCAACTGTGTTTGACACAAAGGAACATGTTTCTCACTACAATTGGAGTGATTGACCCCAAGAAATCTCAGATTATTACGTTTGATACTACTAGTGTCAAGCCAAGACTTCCTCATCATGTTGTTTTTCAGATAAAAGCATTATACTAGAAGAAGACTATCTTTCAAACCATTGTTGACAAGGGTTCTTCCACATGCATCTTGTTGATGGCATGCAACAAATCTAAAGGGTCTCTGAGTTGGTTCAATCTCTGACTCTCTTAATCGCATTTGATGGTCATTCACATAAGTCACATGGGATAGTGCCCACCTTCCTGGTTGGAGTTGGGGGTAAAATTGTCAATGTGGAAGTGGAGGTGGTCGATGCCAAGCTTGATTCAAAATATATTATTGGAACGAAATTGGATATATGCGATACAAGTTGTTGTATCAACTCTTTTCTGCATGTTATGTTTCCATTATGAAGGGAGGATCATGATCACTGATCAGTTGGCTTATACCCAACCTGATCTTACTTCTTCATTAGATTCCACAATCCCATTGGTTAACAATTCTTAGCAACCTACTGAGAATTTGGGGGATGGTATGTATTCATCATTAATAGGTACTTTTGGTTTTCTACCCCTAGTTATGTGATAATTATGTCATTGAGACAATAGTTAATAACACATATATAGGGATTGTCCAATTCTAGGATGGACTATGTCTACTAGTGATGTGTGAAATGTATATATATACCTAATCCATTTACTTATTGATAAAACAACTTAATGTAAACTAATAGAAAATCAAACATTAATATAAAACATCACTCATCAACTAATTTACAAAATCATATAATTTAATTTAAAACATAAAACAAATCATTCAATTAAACATCATAGAATGATCATTGATTTAAGACTTAACAAATATATGATGTTTAATAAAATATACCATTTACTTTAAAACATATATAATTTCAATAATGTTGATAAATATTCAATTAAATAGTATATAATAAGCGTTGGTTTACTTTTTAGAGTGAAATCTAAAATAAATTTGTTAAACATATATCGTCTCAATAAAACAAAATGTTCGAAAATGCAGTGATAATTAAAGTATGGAATTTTGGAATGCGAAAAAAAGGCTCTGCAATCTGATCTCGGGTTTGAGTCAGGGTTTGGCACTGGTAACCATGGTGGGTCGTGGAGGAGGGAGTTCTGCTCCCTCCTACAGTCAAATAGCCGCGAATAGAAACAAGGAAACTAATATGCATCACTTCATGAAACCAGTAGAGGTGATAATTGAGGATACTAACACAGGAAATATCAACCTCACGAACAGAGAGTAAATCTTGAGGAAGATGGCAGGGAGAAGAGGAAAGAGTGCAGTAGTCAGAAAGCTGCACCTCTGAGGGCGACATGTGTCTACAAACCCAAGTCGACCATCACTGCTCGGGTCAATTTAAGTGACCCAGTGCTACAAGTGCACAGAGATCACATGGCGGAACACGCGATCATATGCAAATTTATGGGGATTCGGCCGACAGAGAAGGCCTTACATGCATGGATAAGGAACAACTGGAAACCAAAGGAGGAAATAAACCTTCACCTTGGATCCAAGGGTTTCTTTATGGTGGTGTTCACGAGCTTAGAAGACAAAGACAGAGTTTTCGAGGGAGGACCCTATGTTTACGCTGTTGCAGGCCTTTACATGCGACCATGGGTGATGAACTTTGTCCCAGAATAAGAAACGTTCACTTCAGTACCGGTATGGATAAGACTATACTCCCTTCCTTTAGATTATTGGTTGGCAGAGTCTCTAAAGGCTATCAGAAATAAACTAGGGCATTTTATAAAGACATCAGATGCGACATTAAGAGGCAAATACACTTCCTTCACCCAGATCTGTGTGGAAATGGACCTGTCTGGGGCACTCCCAGATGAGATCATTTTAGAAGTTTATGATGAAGAATGGGTGCAGGCAGTGGACTATGAGCATGTCCCATTTAGATGTCATAAGTTCCATGAACATGGGCACCTATACAGAGACTACCCACCAAACAAACTGGAAAGCAACAAAAAAACCACCACAAGAAAAGATCCTGAGGGTTTCACTAGGGTGGGGGGTAAGGGGAAAGGAGGAAAGTGACACCAAAATAAAATCAACAAGGACAGACAACGAAGCAACAATAGTTTCAAAATCTTAGAATAAGAAATGGGAAACAATGGGGAAAACTAGAAATCGAAGATTAGAACCAATGAGAAAGATAGGGATACTAGCATGGAGGACATACCAGAGAACAACCAACAACAAGATGACCTACCGAGCATTGTGGAGCTTAGCAGGGACTAGGAGATGACCCCAAGTGAGGTAGGAATGGAGGATCACGAACTACAAGAGATTCTTGAGAAGGAAAACTTGGATCTAGAAAAGTTTCTAGAGCAGGGTGTTACCAAAGGAGTTGACTCCCTGCCAAAAGAGGAGTTTGACAGGGTTCAACAACTCTTCCTATGAAGATCCCAATCGAAGAGTTTTGAAGTCAAAAGAAACCATGACGGCCAAAAAAATAGAGGGATGAAGACAATGGAGGAAACACCGGGGCACTCTTCCAAGAACTTGGGTAGGAAAAGAGGAAGGAAAAGACAGAATGAACTACTGACAGAATGTGGAAAACTCATGATCAACTCAAATAAGATGAAAGATCTCACCAGTTACTCTTTTACAAACCTATCTTAATGAAGTTTACAACCTGGAATATTAGGGGCCTAGGAAGTAAAAGGAAACAAAGAAATCTCAGCAGTAGAATAAAACAAGAAAAACTAGACATGGTTTTCATTCAGGAAACAATGTGCTCGATGGATAAAATCAGAGAAATACATAACAAATGGTTAAGCAAGTATGAGTATCTAGAGGTTAAGGTAGACAGCTCAACAGGAGGGATTCTTACACTTTGGGATCCCCAAAAACTTGGAATCTTGGACGCGAAAGCGTCTAGGAACTATCTTTCGCTGGTAATACAACCTGTGGGTGATAAGGAGACTTACATGATTACAAATCTCTACGGTCCTCAAAAACTAGAAGCCAAACTCAAGCTTATCACTTCCCTTGAGGAGCTAAGAGAAAGATATACTGATATGCCCTGGATTCTGGCAGGGGATTTCAATATGATCAAATCTCTTACAGAAAAAGGCAGCACCAGTATACTGGGCAGAGACTCCATTGACTTCTAGAACTTCATAAATAACATGAAATTAGTGGATGTTGAAACAATAAATGGCACTTTCACCTGGAACAACAAGAGGGGAGGGGCTTCTCAAGTTGCCTCTAAACTAGATAGATTCATGATCTGAGAGGACCTATTTCTCACAGGCGCTGACATGTCATCTTGAATCCTTCCATTTGGAGGCTCATACCATTGGCCTGTCTAGCTTGAAGCCACTTTTATGGGTACAACAAGGAACAGACCTTTCAGGTTTGAAAATGTATGGCTCTCTCATCCTGACTTCCCCAGGAATATTGATAAATGGTGGATGGAAGAGTTGCCCTTTCAAGGCACTCAAATGTACATGCTACAACAAAGACTTAAACACATCAAAGTTAGACTCAAAGATTAGAACAAAAAACAGTTTGGTAACATTTTCAAAGCCAAAAAAGAAGTTGAACAAAAACTTCAGGGGATTAATCAGCTCATGATCACAGATGGCTTCACCGAGGAAAGAAAAACTCAAGCTAGTGCTCTTCAGAAGGAATGGGATGATATATGCAGGCAAGAGGAGATTTTCTGGAGACAGAAATTGGGAGTACAGTGGATTATAGAAGGGGAAAGAAACACAAAGTTTTTTCATAAGTCAAATTTGAGTCACAGGTCACATAATAGAATTTTAAAACTCACAGATTCCCAAGGGAATGAGCTTGTCACCCACAAAGAAATGGAATCTGTCCTAGTACAACACTTTCTTAGTATTGCAAAGGAGCCTCTCTTAGACAGGTCACATTTCATCAACAAATTCACAAGGTACATTCCCAAGCTTGTAACAAGGGAAGACAATCATAATCTCAATAGGCCAGTATCTGAAGATGAGGTCAGGGAAGTTGTCAATGAGATGCAAAATGGGAAAGCTCCTAGCACTGATGGTTTCAATGTGGACTTTTTCAAAGCATGCTGGAAAACCATCAAACAAGACATCCTTGATGCAGTGGAAGACTCAAGAAGATCCAGATCGGTCTTGAAGGCTCTCAATGCCTCTTTCATAGCTCTGATTCAAAAGCAGGAAAAATCCATAACACTAGACAGATTCATACCCATAGCTTTATGCAATGTGGTGTACAAAATTATTTCCAAAGTGATCACTAATAGACTCAAGCCCCTTCTTCCATCTCTCATCTCATAGGAACAAACTAGTTATGTGGAAGGAAAGATTCTCAACAATATCATACAAGCTCATGAGATGGTACACACTTTGAAGAGCAAAAAGCAAGTCGGTATGATCATACAGCTTGACCTAGCGAAAGCTTATGACAAGCTAAGCTGGTCTTACATCAGGGCAGTGCTAAAAGGTTATGGTTTTGACCACAATTGGATCAAATGGGTCATGGCCCTTGCATTCACGACCAGTTTTTCAATCCTTCTTAATAGCTCGCCCTCAAGAACCTTCATGCCTTCTAGGGGACTAACACAAGGAGATCCACTCTCCCCCTTCCTCTTTGTTCTCATGATGGAAGGGCTAGGCAGAGCGATAAAAATGGCAAGTGCTGAGGGAAGAATCCAGGGTTTGAAACTCACCACAGATGGAGCGGCTTCAACTCACCAACAATTTGTGGATGACACTATGTTGTAGGGAATTCCCACGGTCAAGGAAGCAAAATCTTTTAAACAAATCTTGAATGACTTTGCTATGGTTGTTGGTACAGAGGTAAGCCTTGACAAATCAAAAGTTTTCTTTTTTAACATTGACATTGCTATTCAGAGAAACCTCACCAGAATTCTAGGGTTCCAAAGGGATTAGATACCCTCTAAGTACCATGGAATGCCCCTTACAGACAAACCTCTAAGCAGGGGAGTGTGGGAGCTGGTCATTAATAAACTTCAGGATAGGATCTGGAAATGGACTTGCAGATCTTTGAATTTAGCAGAGCGCCTTGTGCTCACAAAAATTGTCCTACAGGCCATACCCATTTTCATGATGTCAGCTCTTCCTGTTCCTAAAGGAGTTTTGCAACAGATCAGGAACATTTAAAGAGATTTTCTTTGGGGCAAAGGGGAAGAGAAAAAGAAATGGCATCTGGTAGCTTGGGATAAGCTCTACAAACCTAAGGCCCATGGAGGTTTGGGGCTTCATGACCCCGAAACTGTCAGCAGATTTTTGGGTGCAAAGCTTTGGTGGAGGTGGCTCAAGGAATCGGCAACCCCATGGGCCAAGCTTTGGAAACAGAAATGTGCAAACAATTGGCAGGAGAGAGATCATATTCGAATCTCTGGGCTTATCAAGGGCTCCCAAATTTGGAATCTTGCTTGGGAAAATAGAGGCATTGTCCAGCAGCACAGCTTCTGGGAGATCTAAGATGGGAACATGGCAAGATTCTAGGAGGATAACTGGCAGAAAGAACCAAATCTGTTTAGGGAAGAAATAACCGATCTCAAGAATGACACTGAAAACAAAGGTTTATGCATGGTAAGTGACTTTTGGGATCAGGTAAGGAACAATGGCAAATGGAGAACATGGAAGGATCTAGGCTACAGGGAAGAGAGCCCTTTGAAAGCTCAGGCAAACTCTCTTGCTATGGACTTGGCACAAAGGAAGATTTTGGTTTCATCCTCGTTTGACCAACTAAGATGGGGAAGAAACACATAAGGTAACTTTAACCTCAAAGAAGCTAAACAAATAGCCATAGGGTGTGATTATCAAAACCCTGATAAGGCATGGAAGGACCTTTGGCAGAACCCACATTGGATGAAAATAAAGTTGTTCATGTGGTTGGTTCAACAAAAGAAAATTCTAACTTGGGAAAATCTTTTGAAGAAAGGTTTTGTTGGCCCATCCAAATGCTATCTGTGTGGTACACAAGAGGAAACGATGGAACATTTACTCAACCTGTGCCCTTTCACCTCAACCTTGTGGGATTGGGTAGCCTCAGTCTTCAAGCAAACTGATAGGGATGGCCTCAGTGTTACCAACACTTTGAGGAATTGGAGAAGAAACTTCTCAGGCAATGAGCTCATCAACAACGCTTGGACTCTGGTTCCAGGTTTCTTAATCTGGGACGTTTGGAAAGAACGCAATAGTAGGATTTTCAAGAGCAAAACTGGCTCAACCCAGAACACTATTGCACAGATATTAAGACAACTCAAAGATATTGTTGGTGCCATGTTAGGGAGACCTCCTGAGAACCCAACTCTGCCCCATGACACTCGTATATTGGTGCAGTTGGGTCTCCATTTGCTAGTTCCCCGGAGCATACACAAGGATGCGAGCCAGATAAATGGTGGTAAAGACTTTTGGCAACCTCCTCCTCTTGGTTTCTTGAAAGTTAACATAGATGGAGCCTCTAAAGGTAACCCAGGGATGGCTGGGTCTGGCGGGGTCATCAGAGATGAGCATGGGTGCATAAAGGACATCTTTCATAGTCATCTGGGAACTGATACAAATAACATGGCGGAGCTCATGGCCTTAGAGCAATGCCTGGAAATACTAATCGAATCAAATTCTCATAATGCCATCATTGAAGTTGAATCGGAATTGGTTATTAATGCAGCCAAGAAGATCTGCAATGGAAAAGCACCTGGAAAAGTATCAAAACATTGGTGACTTTTGCAGGTCTTTCAAAGCATTCATTCCCACCTACAAACCTTGAGAACGTTCAACTTTGGTCATGTGCGAAGAAAAGCCAACATGCTAGCTGATCATCTGGCGAATGAAGGAGTGTTTTGCAAAGAAAGTTACAGCAGGTATGCATGGGATTCGACACCCTTGAGGAAATTGTGGGAGGATTGTCAAAGACAGGTGGACAAAGACATGGAAAACTTTAGGACTTAACAAGAAGGAAAAAACGGAAGTGGGAGAGGCACTTGGTAAATAGTAGGCCTCTCAGTAGGTCGTCGGCCACGGATCCTGATAGCTTTTGTAATTGAATGGACATCGGGTGGAAAAGTAATCGGAGGTTAACCACCAAAGTGGACTCTATGCTTTTTAGATAAAACGGTTTACAATCCTCATTGGGTCCGAAAAGGAAAGTAAAGACCATGCAGGTTTCCTCTCTGATATCTCGAAGGACAATCAGATCAACAAGGGTTTTTTCGTATGGTTTTTAGGATCTAAAAGTGATCGAAGCTTAAGTTTCAAACTGGACCCGAACATTTATAAATTTTGGCTCACAATCCTTATCAGGTCTGTGAACTGGGTAAAAGGGATGCATGTTGCGGAGATGATAGTTTCTTGATTGTCGGATCTCTTGGGATCTTGGATGGAGACTTTTTTTGTAAGCCTCCGGTTGAGGGTTTCGGGATTATTTTGGGTTGTGTAGTTAGTTACCCTTCATAGGGATAGCCCTTGCTGGTCCTTACATTGTAAATCCATGTAACACATGTAATCTTTCATGTGGTTAATAGAAGGCTCCACTCTTATTTGACCCAAAAAAAAAAAAAATTGTTCGATTAAACAATACACTGTAAATAAAACAATTTATTTAAATGGTTAAAAAACCATTTAATAAAATATTTGATGATGAGTCTTGGTCTAGACTCGAAATGTCGACGAATGAAAAAGATGAACACTGTGGAATATCTGAATTCCTCTTAGAAACCACACCACAGTAATCTACAAACCAAGAAACTATTCAAATTTTAAACAACATGAAGTATTGTGAAAAATCATAAATTAAAGTTATCTAGCAAACTTTCACACAACAAACCAAGTATAATATGTTATGAAATGACATCCTTAATCATGTTATGTTATGTAGTATTGTAATGAAATGACATCCTTCATCATGCATTCACAATGTACCTTCATCATTTTCCATCTTTTGATATTTGATGGTTTCTTTCCTTAGACTTTTGTGAACATTATGCAAGTAAGCACACATAAAACGCTTATATAGACAACTTATACAATTTGGTTGGAGTCATAAAAGCGAACACGGTTCTTAGTTTCATGGCTTTCTAGAAAGAAATATGTTTTTAATACAATGTATTTTTTTCATATATGATACCATTATCATCATATTCCTCCACTCACCTACACTTTCATTGCATGCATTGCATCAAATAATATTTCATTTTCTCTTCTTTGCTTGAAGGCATATACAAGACAATGATAAGTTTATTCTTGTTAATAATTAGATCATTTTTAATGTACATATTCGTCTATGTAACATCTAATATATATAAAAATCAATAAAATAAATATTGCATGGGATGACATATTACCTTCTTTAACACAATTGTTAAACGCACACATGGCAAAGACAATTAGGAAAGATAAAACATGAGAGTACAATTTTTATTAACAAAACATATACATTTGTAATACATGGTTTGACCGTTGGGTTCCACATCCCAAGGTCTCTTGGACTTCCTTAGTCTATTCTGCTTCCACACTAACCCATAGAGGATTAGGTGTCCAACATTCCCCCCCTTAATCCGAAGGGTTATGTATGAGTCCTAGAAGAGAACTGTAATACAAAATGTGCAAAAATGCATGGAAACACTAGGTTGAATGTGCTCTCTGAAATGTTGGTATAAAGGGTGGTGGTTTAAGGATGACCACCAACACTGGAATGATTAGTACAATTCCTAGAACTCTTCCAAAACTGGCAAGAAGTTGAAGTCTTCTGCTAGAGGAATCACTCCTATTGTTTTGAAGAGGGAAACCTTCAACCAATAAAGGGAGGTCTCACCCCGCATAAAAGGGAGAACTTCAACCTGAAAAGGGAAGTCTCAACTTGTGATGGTTTAAGGATGACCAACAACTCTAGAATGCTTAATGTAATTCCTAGAACTCTTTTGAAACTCGCAAGAAGCTGAAGTCTTCTACTAGAGGAAGTGTCCCAAATTACCAACTGAAGGCATGCTTAGGGGCATCTTTGTCTTTGGCTACAACTATGAATCTGGTATGGCAGGTTGTGGCTCAGGCTCGCTTGATGTGGCTTTGAAGCTTGTAGATGACCATCATTTCCCCCTTGTCAGATACAAGGTGAGAAGATGAAGAAATCTCAACTACAAGACTGTTCAATACTCTAGAACAAGTTTTGACATGTGACTGGAATATCTTCTTGGCTGTTGATACCCATTGCCAAGAAGCGATCCATCCAATATGAATCTTTGTTCTTGCAGGAGGTTTGTTTCTGAAGCATCTATTTGAAGAATGGTTGGTTTTATGACAGTGCTTACATGGGTGAAGATCAAAACAGTGATCTTTCAGATGGCCAACTCGGTCACAGTGTTGGCATTTCACAATTTGTTGTTGTGGAAGAGAGGCAGAATCTAGAACAACTGGAGGTGAACTGTCATGAGGAGCAGGTGAAGATGAATCGTCCTAAAGAATCCAGCACTTTGAAATTGAACTGGTTTGGAGTAGTCTGTAATATGAAAGGACACGTCCTTGTCATATCCAAGACCAGTTTTGTGCTTGTTGTGGACAAGACCTTCCCAAGGTCTAATGATGGGATTGGGAAGTGCAAGCTGAACTTCTGCATCTGCATGTAACCTTGCTGCTTTATTGGGTACTAAATCTGAATGAACTGTAGCATTATTGTCTTGTTGTTTATGGGAGTCTGTTTCAATCTTCTGAATAGAAACAGGTTTAGAATGATGATTCCATTGTTTTAATTCTTCCTACTGTAGTTGAGATTCAAGCTACAAAAATTCAATTTGTTCTTGTGCATACTGTAGACATGTTTGAATTTCAAAGAGAGAGTATTTGTTGATTTCAACTATGTTTTCTGTTGGGTTGTGTTATATTCTTTCCACGACTAACCTACGTAGTGAACCGGGGGGTTAGAGGGGGGGCGGAGACCCCCCTTCGTTGCGCCGATTGCGTAGCGGGGGGGTCACAGGGGGGTTTGTGGGGGCCGGGTAGCCCCC
>APFE031577042.1:10041-43237 GCA_000404065.3 Pinus taeda
GTGCACTCATGTGAGCACTTATGTGATCTTATTGAAGACACATTCCATCATTTTGATTGAGACCATCTTGACCAGAAACTGTTATAACAGTTGAGGGCTCCACGTGAATCTGTTATCTATTTTTTTGAGTGCTTCTGTGACTTACAATTTCAAGCTCCAAGGAGCCAGATGAAGTTCGATTATCTCGAGGACCGGTTTGAGTATTGTCTTAAAATATCTACCCATCCCAAGAGAAATATTTATGTCAAGCCTCACTCAACCTTCTTCGTTGATGGAATTGCACAATCCCATGTGGGAGAAGACACTGTCTCAATGGACAGTCCACCTCCCTCTCATTCAACAGTTCCACCATTGCCCTGTGATGTTGAGAATCATGTTCACACAATTGTTCAACCTTCACACACTCCCAACATCACTCCACACAATTTTCATGTAGATTTGGTTGTGAGTCCTTTGAGTTCTCACATGCATTCCATTTTTCGACATCCATATTCACACCCAAGTGTTCCTCTGGATGATGTTGTCTTGTGTTCATCCATTCCAGACTCTTCACTTGATGTGAATGAGGAATTACCCACTGACGGAGTTGGTTTTGCATAACCAACATGTGCTGTCATTCATGAAGATTATGAGTGGGAGATTGAACATCAATGCTTGGCAAAGGATGACTCCCTTCTGTTTGAGTATCCTCCATTCTTTCCTAACATCATTGGTGAACCTATCATCCATGATTTTGCATGTGTGTCTTCATCCACAGATGCACCTATCGTTGATCTTTCGCAGGACACACCATATGTTAGCCCATCATCCAACAAAGGAGAGGACCAATCATTCATTGAAAATCCACTTGATATTTCATTTTCTCTTTCCGGAAACATAGAGGATTAGTTCATTTGATTTTCATCTACCCCTTTGTGTGATTCGTCAAATCATGAGGAGGCTGACCAACATCTTAAATTTTTTGATCTTGGTTGTCATGATCTCTTCACCTCATCATCCAATCACAATGTTGATTCACTCGTTTTTAATCCATCTAAGTCACTGGTCTACAAAGATCCATCTATCAATGAAGTCGAAACCCCATAGACCATCGAGGCACTTCATCCCAAGCTGATGGTTATGCTAGGCCCTCCCTGTCTTGAGGTTGATTTCGCTTCCAATCAGGAAATTGTTCAAACACTCAAGACTCCTCATCACTCATCTGTATGCACTCAAGATCAATCTAACACTTAGATCTCTCTTCCTCCACTCAAACTACATGATCCCATTGTTCATGCATTGAAGGAGTCTTATATTGCAAGCACTTGTTTGTGATGCAAGTTATATTTGTGTCTTTCATTTGCTTTCATGTCACAGTCAAGAGTGCACACGTGCTTCAAAGTTGCACGAAGTTTCATAGAGCACCATGATAAGTCCACAAGCTGTCCATCATCCACATGCACTCATTTATGTCACGTGGGAACTTTGAAAGACAATGTGTGGATGTCTTCAGTGATATATCTTTCTTGCATGTTGGTCCGCCCAATTGGGTTACTTGCGGACCAAGCCTTCACCCACATGGGCCTACCAATGCGACGATGGCTACATTGGAAGTATCACTTCACATGATCAAGCCCTTGCACTGTTAGTGTAGGAGTAGGAGTAGTGTTTTCTTTCAATTGTTTGCTTGCATGCTTATTTTCTTTACATGGTTTGTTTGCTTTCTTGTTTTTTTAGTTGGTTCACTTTCATTTTCTCTTTTGCTCTTTCTTTGCTTTGTTGATTGTTAGTTCTTTCACTTGTTTTGTTGAGAGGTTAGCTTGCATGAAATCATGTGCGACTCGTGAAACAGGTTGGGTAAAGTACAAGAGGTTTTGTACAACTATCACTACTTGGTTAGCTATCATCGTGCCTTTGTATGATGAAATTTTTACTCTTATTCCATCATACATTGAAGGAAAATACATACTCTTTGAAGTGAACCTTGGTGTAAGCACAACTCTTGCACACTAACTAGTGTCACATTCTCTAGTCGATCATTTTTGGGTTAAACCTTGTCAGCGCAGTCAAGTAGAGTAAGGTGAGGGGAAAACCTTAACAGGCACATAAAAGATATAATAAACTACTTCTTTGCTGGAACAATATCCTCTACTCTTAATAAGTCAGGATCCCTCTTCTGCCTCTGAAATGAATAAGTTCTATGCACACTGAAAAAAAAAATGAAAATTCAAAATATTCAAAATGAAAAATGAATAATGTGAAAGAAGAGAAAGGCTTCTTGTGTAGGAAGGTGATGCAAGTAACTCCGTCGGGGTACTGACCGGGCTCACTAGTAGCAAAGCCATGGTTGTGTTCCTATGTGATTCCACTGGGGTACTGTCTAGGCCTACTGGTAGTGGAGCAACACCAGAGATGAAACTAAGACTCTGACAATTATACTACTTGTGCACCTATATACCCCTGAACCCCAATCGAAACAACTGTGTTGCCTTGGCTTGGAATGTGTGTCAATCAACCAAGAGTCTGACAGATGCTACATCTTACATGAAGCTAGTGTGAAGCCAATATTATCTAAGAACTAAACAATACCGCCAGAGGTGTTAGACTTGCTTTTCACAAACAAGGTCTATGCAGAGAGCTAGAGTTCTACTAGTGTGTCGCCAAGTGTTGTAGCGGCTACAACAACCCTCCAAAATTTTTCCTTAGCCTGCTTTGGAGCCTCCCTACCAACCTTCATAGCAGCTTTCCTTACTTTTCAAGTCCTCAAGCTTCAATGTCTTTCTTTCTCAAAGTTAGCCTGTTGATCACAGTTTGATCTTTTCCCTTCATAGGCTACTCGCTCGGACTTGGTCCAGCTGCAGGCTGAGCAACTTCCCAGTGAAATTTGCACATTTCTAGAGGGAAACCATCCATTCCCTCCAAGAACTATGCAATTCCCTCTGACAGCCTGTTGGGCTCCAGGATTGCACAATCCTGCCAGCCAACCCTCCCAGCAGAAATTGCGCAATTTTTCCCATCAATAGGTAGTTCAGCCCACGATTTGTGCAAATCTAGGTAGTAGTCAATTGTTCATCCTAGAAATTGCAAAATCCCCTTGGGAAATCAGCCTAGCTTATAGTTAGGAATGAGCATTCTTCCCAAGCAATTGAGCACTTGCATGCATGGACAGTGCAGTTAACCAGTTCCACCCAACCAAGGAAACTTGACTTGCATCCATGCATGAATTGATCTTCCTAGAATAGCAAGAGACAAGATGCAAAAGTCATCCCATGATTTAGGGAGATATTTTTGGCAGCTGGGGGTTACATGCAAAGTTGATTTAGAAGTTTCCCTCCAAGTGTTGCTTTTTCCTAGATTTGTGGCATGCAAGTCTTAACACCAAACTTAGTTATTTGATGCATCAGAAATCATTCATTCACATCGATCTTGGATCTGTAACATCCTAGAGCACATCCAAGACTCTTCGACACATCTGGCTCAGCTATTGTTATAGGACAAATTGACCTCCTAATCAACTTAGAGGTGAAAGACAAGATGACTGGAGCAATGACCAGAATTGTAGGCCCAGAATCCACACTAACGCTCTCTATACACGGACAACCTTCTTTATAAAGCTTGTTACCAAGCATAAAGGAGCATTAGTCACCCTACTAACTCTTGTTGTTAGACCAGGGGGAGCATTAGTGAACTTAAGTGATGTTCAGAATGTCATGCAAATGAATCTACTCATAAATATCTAGATATTAAGGAGGGAAACTCCAAAAATCAAGATATTTGGAGAAATTATGTTCTGAGAATGAAGGCAAATGGGAAAAACCTTGTAAACAGGGTAGGTTCATGGTTTTTTCCCTAATGAACTCTAGATGGAGCTTGGTAGCCCTAATTCAATTGCTACATAAGCAACGAGAGGGCCATTGCAAAAGGATCAGAGCATTTAGAAGGATAGCCCATAGAGTTGTTCTGAACTGTCATATTCTTGAAGGAGCTAGCTGAAAGAATGAGAGAGAGAAAGGAAGAAGGGGTAAGGAAGGCTGATATAATAGATTGTTTTCTTCACTCTTCCATTCAGAATATAGAACTGTAGTTGTGTTCCCTACTCTAAAGTGTTGGTGATATTGTGCATTTATTTGTTCATTTCGATGCTTGTCAAGTTGAGTAGTTAAGTTATAGATTTATACATGTTTGTTACGGATTCTTACATTAATTTTCAAAAGCATATGTTGTGATTGGTTTGCCTTGTCCTTTGTGTAGGAATTGTTTTGGAGCCGGCTTAGAAGGAGTTCTTCTTGCTGCATGGAGATCCCCAAGTGAATCTAGAAGGAACCAAAGGTGATACTCTTTCCATACCATGTCAATTTTTGTTTGATAGATGAACATGTGTGTAACTAGTAGCTTTTACAGATAATATTACAGTCTATCAAAGGTCTCGGGAAGGCCTTTGAGGGTTGTTTTCATCCCGTGCATTTTACCCCAGCCTAATATTGGCCTCCTAGAATTAATTGCACATTTTTGGAGGTCAGTAGCTACTTGGCTCAAAAATTTGCGCAAATCTGCCACTGGGCTAGTAGTCCTTCCAAGTTGGGATTGCTCATTGTGTAATCCAAGCAGCCAACTATCCGAATAGACTATGCATTACATAGTTCCAATAGTTAGTGAGTCTCTCAATAGCTCGAACTATGCCTTGTGTAGTCTTGGCAGTTGGACTCTGGACCTCCTGACCGAGAATATGCAACCTTCATGATCATTCACCTAGGTATGTTGGAAGTCAGTTCTCATGTTCATTTTGGTTTTCGACTGAAAAATTTCTTGCTATGAGTGTTTCCATGTCTCCAGGTATAACAGGTATTCATCTGCCTCTCAACATTACAGGAACAATGGTTTCTAGGAGAGCAGAGACAAAGACATTGTTCAGAGCATGCTTGGGGATGTATTCGATCAAGTGTCCATGGGCTTACCTACTCACGAAGACATCAAGTTGTTCATGGACAAGGAAATCAAGCAACATCATGAACAATAGCAAAAGGCAACATATTGAATGCAATGAACACAACAAATGAAGTGAATGTAGCGAGTGCAAGAGGAAGGTTGTTGACAACATAGAGGCAGAGCAAAGTTGCAATATCAAGTAGATCCACTGATAATGAAAGCAACTTTGGAGACTTAGGCTATGAAGTGACGACATGACATGAAGATCACACAAAAGTAGAAGATGAAACAAATAATTAGTTGCATGTGCTGAAGCGGAAACTCAGGAAGAACATGAAGTTGCACATATATTCCAATGAGTTGCAACAAGAATAGGAACAATAGTGGGTGCAACATGCACTCACAGATGAAACTGTGCCAGTACAAGTTAAAGATCCATCTCAGCAGCTGACACAGAGCAAACATGGTGAGAAATGTTGTTTATCTCATGCAAATGATCCAGTGGCATGCATGTCGTTGAGTTCACACATCCAATCCAACCCATTCAATGCACTCACCAAGGTGAAGACAAGAAGCAAGTCCAATCGGGGCAGAACATGCACTTTGGAAAGTTGATGCACATGACCACCAACACACACTTGAAGATCATCATGGAGACGATGCATCAATGTGTTGCCAGTTCAACCATACCCAAGAAAACCATGCGCATGTTAGCAAACAAGTTGGATGAAGGGGCCAAACCAATGCATTGGTCGTGACGGAGGTAAGAGTTTTCTTTAGCAAGATGTCACCATGAGGGGTGCATGCACACCATCACAGAAGACCAAGCTTTGCATCAACTCACTAGCTTCACCATCACAATCATGTCAAAGATTTGGTCTCACTAAAGCGGACCGAGTGTTAATGATGTCTTGCAAAGCTTTCTCAAGCCATGTTGTCTCACATGAGTACATGTGCATTGCAATGTTGAGTCATATCAAGTGTAAGTCGATTGTCAATAGTTGGATGTAATAGTCATAGAGTAGGTGAAGAGTCATGAGGGTAGTTGAACTGTCACAAAGGGGAATGTCAAGGGTCACCCCACCCTTTGCTATAAATAGTCCCTAATAACTCATTGTATGGGCTTTTGGTAATCCAACCTTCTACTTAGACTATCTTGAAGAAGACTTGGACAGTATTAGAAAACACCTTGGCTTCTCCACTGAATGGAGCTAGTACATCTCTTTGGAGTAGGTGGATGTGGTTGTAATGTTCTACTGATAGGGCTAGCAGGTTTACATGGTGTATTGTATGATTGTGACTTACATTTCTTTATATAATAAAGCCAACACATTTTCATGCATATGTTGTTATTGTAGTTGGACTGCTCCAGTTGCTATAATGATATATGCTATTTAACTTACACACTTTTTTATGAACTAATTCACATGCAATTATATGAACCTTGTTGTTAATGTGTTGCATATGTTGTTAATGTTGTCACCGTCTGTGTCAAGTACTCTATCGAACACTAGATAGAACTTTCTTTTAACCTTTTTCTATCAATTCTCACACTCATCTTGGACTGATTCGTGAGTGATTTTCAGGTTATCTTACCTTTTATGTTGGAATGTCGCATCTGTATCAACTTCTCTACCAAAAGTTGTGCATGTCCTTTATGTTGTGTGTTCCTAGCCGAGTTGGGACTGATCCCTTTGAACTTGGAACTCACCTTCACCTTCCTCTCCCTTTGAAGTGTTGGAACCTCTCATACTCATTCCTTGACTCACTATATCAGTCACACCCTTGCTACTGATAGAGTTATCTTGCTTGCCTCTGTGTGACATCGTGGTCAAGGCATTACCTTACGACCCACTGTTGGGACTCCTACACCAAGCGGTCTGAGGTCTAATTGGGGATTCTTGCTAGGGAGATCCCCTTGACATGTTGGTGAGTCCAACACTATCAAAAGGTTATTACAATAATCAACCAACAAAAATACCCAAACCAACCTACTATCCCTCTTTATGAACATATCTATAACCAATCTCCTCAATGGAATAATTATTCCCAAGGTTGGAGGTCTCCTATAGCTCAACCACCAACCTTAATATCTCGTACATAACATCCTAACATACCTTAGAATACTTCTCCACAAAATCATTATCATCTTCCTTCTCAACCTAACCTGAATCTAAATAATAAGCAGGGCCAACCTATTTATAATTGTAAGACTACTTTCCAAGCTTATTCCCTAGAAATTCAAGAGATAAACCTAAGATCAAGGAAGGTCCTACATATACCTCCTCATCCTTCTACACAAGAAGATCCAAAGATTAAGAGAAGGAACCCATACCCCAACAAATTTCATACATTCCCCATTTCCATAGGAGATTCACAATCAAGAAGACACATACATCTGAAGAGGTTGAACTCCTAGAGGAATTAAACAATTCATGTTTTAAGACACCAAGTTTATATGCCATCAAATATGTTTCCATATATAAAAAGTTTATCAAAGAAAGTAAAATATTAGTGTATAGTCAAGATGTAGTATTTACAGAAGTCAAAGATGTTGTAAAACAAGAAGTCCTACCAAGGGAGAAAGAACTATAAATATAGATTTTTAATTAAAGGATGATGATTCATACTCTATAATAGAATAAGAATCAAAAGAAGAAGAACCAAATAATACATAAAGGTATACTCCACCTAATTTCCATTCAAAATTTTATTTATTTGTTACTAATGATGATCTTAGAGATATTTGGGAGGCAGTGGATTTAGGGATAGAAAACTATGGGAAAGGTCACTATTGAAGAAATGGAATCTTTAGCAAATAATGAGGCTTAGAATCTAGTGGAATAGTTGGCTAGAAGAAATATCATTAGTATTAAATGGGTGTTTGAGAAGAAACAAGTGAAAAAAGAAGAATGGAGAATTACAAATATTGATTAGTAGCAAAAACGTTATTCCTGGGTAGAGGGAATTGACTTTGGTAATATTTTTTGTTCAGTTTCCAAGTTAGCTTATTTTGGATTTCTTTTATCTATTTCTAATATTGATTTTTAAGTAGAAAAAATAGACGTAGATATAACATTACTCAATGGAGATATCGAGAAATAATTATACATGAAGCAACCAAAGGGCTTTGCTAAGAAAGGAAATAAACAACTGGTATGAAAGCTAGAAAAGTCCTTGTATGGGTTGAAAAAATTACCAAGGATGTGGTGCCAACTATTTGATACTTATATATTAGGAATTAACTTCATAAGGGGAAAATCATATCACTATCTCTATTTCGAATTAGTTGGTGACCAGTTTATTTATTTTGTTTGTATGTGGATGATATGTAGTTTATTGGAAATGACAAGGAAATCATCCAAGAACCGAAAACTTAATTTTAATATAAAGTTGACATGAAGGATCTTGGTGCTATAAATTTTATTTTGGGCATGGAAATTAAAAGAGATAAGAAAAATAGAAAGCCTAGTTAAATCAAATGAAGTATGTTGAGACAATATTGCAGATATTTAATATGTGGGAATGTAAATAGGTGTAGGTCCCTATTCCTATAGGTGCAAAGTTATTTGCAGAACAACATCCCAATACAACCTATCTCATGTTCCATATGCTAGTGTTGTTGGGATTCTTATATATGCAATGGTAGATACTAAAATTTACATTGCACATGGAATGGGAGTATTCAATAGGTATATATCAAAACCAAGAAAGTAGCATTAGATAGAGGTAAAGATGGATTTTAAGTATTTGTGTGGAACTACTAGCTATGGACCGTGTAACTTAGGAAGATCAAGATTAGACAAAGTGTTGTATAGTTATATTAGAAAAATGACATGTCACATGTCAAGACATGCTCAACCTCAAAAAATGACATGTGCAAGTGTACTAGTGAGACTAGAAAACATCACGCACTAGGAAAAATTAAAGGTTTCTAATGTTCATTTAAAAAATTGAATCATGGAAAGGTGATATAGTAGTTTTTGCATGGATCCCCATGGTTACTTCTTCGATAACCACATGGATCCAAAGAAAGTGATAAAATAGTATCTCGTGGACCACATCACATTCAATGAGCCAACTTATATTGAAAGGATAGGTCTTGATGGTTATGTATCAATCCATTCCACTCCTGAATAAGAATTAAGGAGACTCCAAAGGATTCCTCTTGTCTCCATTTAGATCAAATATCAATAATGATATAGAGGAAAGGATTAGACTTGAGCCCATATATAATAGTAGAATTGGAGCCAAAAATATAAGAATAGTATGCAAAGTTATGCTGCGAAAATTGCAAGGATATATTGAGAAAGTTCACCATTGAGAGATTTCTTGTAACTTTTTTTAGGATATATTTGTTCTTGAAAATGATAGGTAAGAGGGACCTTTAGGAGAGTTATTGATCCAAATTTCACACCATACTTCTTTCAGTGTCTTTAGGACAGTTTTTGTATCTTTCACATATATCAATATATAGGATTTTTCTTCCCATATATATATATATATGTTCTTCTATTTTATATTTTTCATAGTTTTGTGCTTTGTATCTCATGCTCTTTCATATAAATAGATACATTTCATTTTTTTCATATTTACCATTTTAACCATACCCTTATTGGATCTCTTGTAGGTAACAACATGTCTACAATAAATAGAGTTTTGTTCCACCCCTGCATCCAATCTTAAACAATAATTGGTGACTTCACCACCTATTTTGTCATTCTCTCTATTGTTTGCAGACAACCTCTTCATTTCTATGTATTTTATTTTTTCTATTGCAACTTGTGCATTTTGTTTAGACAATCAACATT
Organism: Pinus taeda; assembly: GCA_000404065.3. Classification (NCBI taxonomy): domain Eukaryota; kingdom Viridiplantae; phylum Streptophyta; class Pinopsida; order Pinales; family Pinaceae; genus Pinus; species Pinus taeda. The sequence continues at coordinate 19,758 of APFE031577042.1, forward strand.
CCTTTATACATCTAAATTCGACCTTTTCTACCTTTTTGGCTAGTCCACACAGTAGTCAAAAACACAATTGTATTGAAATCAACAGAACAACAAGTACAAAACCCACATAAATCAACAAATCAAGCAATCATTGTAATTTTTATCTCTAGCATGAGTTGGGTGACAACACTTAGTAACTTTTCCCTACTCCTGCAAATTTTAACATATTAGTTAGGCTAATTTTTGCTTTCATTGGCCACTAGAGTAGAAGGATTTGAAATATTTTATGTCACATGGATGGCCTATATTTTTTGAATAACGAAATTCAATTTTAGGATTATGAGTGGATTGAGTAGATGATTGGATTCTACTCTTCCCCTTCTCTCCAAAGTGAAATGGCTAAAATAGAAAAAAACATTTTCTGAAAGCACCATTACCATCTCCCTTTAGGATTGGTGAAATCAACACATTGTTTAGTTAGGAGGAAAATAAGCGTCCAATGATACACATATGTTTTCCTTTCATGAAAGGTGAAATATACATCATTTTATTAGGTGGAAATAGTAATGGATCACATGGTATCCAAATTTCTACAATTTCTCAAACTATGTGATGTTCACATGAACAATTTTGCAAACAAAACATCTCATGCATGAATTTCACTTAATTTTAACTTTAGTAGTATTCTCTTCCCTTTTCACTCTTATTGATATGGGGTAATCAAAACCTTGAGTTTAGAAATATTTTAAATTCATTATTAACACCCTAAGTAAAAGGAATTTTGGGCCATCTTCCTAAACTCTTAAAGACTCTTTAAACAAACCTAACTTAACACACTAATTTCCCACACCAAGGGGCCACAAAATAAATTATAGTTTAAGTTAGAACCTTTGGGGTAGGCATCAAAATAACCTCCCTTGGTAATTCTCATTTGAAACATATAAATTTGAAATTTAGGGAACTTTAAAATCCTCCATAGTCTTGTGTCCAAAAATCTAGTGGTGGGAAGAAACCCGTGAAAGGGGAAGGCCTAGACCATAGATTATAATTGGCCTCCATGAGTCTCTCAACTCTTGGTATGGATTTTGGATCCATGTTTGATACCTAGAAGTTGATATTATCTCACCAACACTAGATGGAGGTATCTTAGAACTCCAAAATTGGGGCTTATCACCATAGGCAGGGGTTGCGAGAGCACTAGCTCCTAGAGGGAACTTTGAATGGTTATTAGAAGCATTTACAATTTCTTTGGGATGTGTGGCCCATCTTCTCTATGTTTCTCTCTCTGTTTGATCTCTCTTCATCACTGTGTAGCCTATATTCTTCGTCAACCATGGTGTCTTTGTTATGAAACCCTAAGTAAATGGTAGGGGAATGGAAGTGTTTGAGAAGGAAAAAGAAAATGGAAATGTAGATGGAAGTCTGGTGGGTGTAGGGATAGAGGTTTCTGAAGAGGAATATAGGGCATTGATCAGGTATCTTATGGAAAATGAGAAGCTTACTTGCAAAAAAAATCAGGGCTAAGAGGAAAACTAGGGTTTTGCAAATGTAACTGACACCAATCTCATTTTCACTCTTCAAACATTGAGGAAATAACTTTGAGGAGAAGGAAAATGATGTTTTACTTACTTGCTAAAAGCTAAGGAGGTGCTAGGAATGTTGAAGAGCAAATATGAGTGAAAACTGGTCAAATGCGTAACGCACAGAGGGAGTGGGCAATGCCAAGAGGAAATGTGTAGCTCTAAGAGGGAATGTGCAATGCCAAGAGGAAATGCATAGCAACAAGAAGGAACACGCAACACCAAGAGGAAATGCACAGCCCCAAGCTGTTTTTGCTGATTCAGACCCTTAAAATGGAAAAACTTTTGCTAGAGTTCGCTCAATGGGAGGTTAAATGGAAATAAAGGAGACATGAAGGCAAGAAGACCTTTATACATGTTTGAATTTAATTTTTGCTCTGCAAAACCCTCTTTTCTAATGTTTTGTCACTTTCACATATTCACCCTTTTTTGTCATTATTCTTGATTTTCTGACTCTTTGCTTTTTGATAGGGGATAAATGCTTGATCTTGACTTGAATTTTACAATGATTATTTGTCTTGCAGTAAGGAGAAATTCTCTGATGCAGCTAGGATCACTTATTACATATAGGAACTTAAAATTACATATGAAATACAAATAAACTAAAATACTCTGTTTTCACCTCAAAAACATGTTTTGAGGTGAAAATTACATTAGGTTTAGAAGATAATAATTTCAGTAGCTATGTCTTACAAGCCATCATGCTTGATTTATTGATCATCCTCATTTCCTTGCTGACCTTTATTTACACTTTGAAATTAGTTTCTTGACCTTGGTGATGAAACCCTAGACCTAATGAAATCATTCCCTATGACCTAATGAAATGAATTGTAGATTAATTATGAAACCCTGACTGAAGACAATCTGAAGAAGGATCAACAAGTATAATCTATGAGGGAAAGATTTCTTGAAGAGGAAACAACCATCAGTGCATCGGTATATCATGACCTAATGGAATGATGAAAAATTTTCAGTATGGGACTCCTAAAATGCATATGCAAAGAGTGAATTTTGATCCCTGATGTAAGTATGCAGATACTGACACTAACATTGGCCTTATTGGGGATGGAAGCTCCTTGGAGGTGTCAAGAACACCGTAGACCAAGTGCCTCATCCATTGGGCAATACGGTTAAAACCAAAAAAGTGAAAAATGACTCAATACAACTGACCACTGACTCTCAACCAAACTGACTCAAAACTTGACTATAGACCAACTCAGACTTAACACTAGTCATTTAAACTTTATAGCCTTAACTTTGAGCCCCAAGCTCAAATGAAAGTGTTCTTGAAAACTTGCAAGGAAATTCAAAATGGTATATACAATGAAAGCGACATAATTTCAGGGAACCACCTCAAAAGTAGTAGTGCTTCAGGAGCCTACCATTCACTGGCCCTCCTAAACAATCTTGACCATCCATCTCCTTGAGAAGAAAAGAATTCTATCCTCTGTATGTTGAGATCTTATATGGTCCTTTCCATAGGTTGTCGAACTTACCATGCTTTCCTTTGTCCTCATTCTGTGCATCCCACAGTAGCACCACATCCTCTAGCTGGAACTTTTCTGCTTTGGTTTTGTGGTCACAGATCTTCTTTATCTTTTCTTGCAATCTGAAAGTGTTTTGGGAAACCTCTTCCATTGTTTGTTGAAGGTGAATCATTTGATTAATTCTTCGTTGAATATCATCCTCTTCACTGCGAGCTTCCTATAGTAATCTCATGATTGAGACTGTTAGTGACGTAGGAAACATTGTATCTGTACCATAAACCAACTCAAAATGTGACATACCTATGGATTTCTTGCTACTCACTCTATCAGCCCCAAGGAATTAACAAGCTTTCAATGCCAATTCTTCTTGTTTGCCTCCAACATTTTCTTGATTATATTTGCCAAGGACTTATTTGATGATTCGACCAATCCATTGCCCTACGGATAGTATGTTGTGGAATGACCCAATGTAATATTATACTTGTTGTAGAACTCCACCATATTCTTATTCTTAAATGCCGCTACATTATCTATTATGATCTTGTAAGGGCAACCAAAATGAGACAAGATATTAGATTCTAAAAATTAAATAATTACTGTATCCGTGGCCTGCCTTGTCAGAATGGCCTCAATCCACTTGGTGAAGTAATCAGCAGCTGTTAAGATCCATTGATGTTGTGCTGATGATACAGGATGGATTTCCCCTATGAAATCAAGTCCCCACTACTGGAAAGGTGCATTTACTTCAACTGGCTTCAAAGGAAGAGGAAACAGCTTCCTTTTTCCTTGAAAAACTTGGCATTCATGGTAGCTCATCAATGTTTTAGACAAATCTGAAAATAAAGTCGGCTAATAATATCCTGCTCTCAACACTTTTTTAGCTGTTTTTTCCAAAAGAAATGACCACCACAATCACCTTTATGAAAAGCATGCATCAGCTACTGAGCTTCATCTTCAACCAAACAATTAAGAAGAACACCTCCCAGATCTTTCCAATAAATATCACTATTTAAAATGTAGAATTTAGCTGATTTGAGATTTAGTGATCTAGCTTTGCTCCTTGACATTCCAGGAGGTAGCGAAAGATGCCGAAGAACATAAACTATATCATAATACCATGGTGATTGAAGAAACATTTCTGAAACTTGAATGACCGAGCCATCATCATCATCCTCCGATATTGCTGCTATGATATTTTTGTCTAGAGCACGCAAATTTGATTCTGCCATCAGTTTTGATAAGCCTTGTCCCTTAATCAGTTTAATGGGTTTAATCTCCAGATCATATTCCAGCATTTCTTCTATCCACTTACCTCTTCTTCCCTCCAGATCAGTTTGCATCAACACATCCTTTACTGCTGCATTAGGAACATATGCTATGGTATGTGAATGCGAAATGTACACTCTGAAATCCTTCAATGCTTTTATGAGAACCAGCGCTTGTTTTACAATGATATTATACTGCAAGGTAGCATCTTGAATAGTCTTACTGAAAAAACAATGGGTTGTTCAATCTGATCTCTCTTTTGCATCAATACCATAGCCATGGTATGCTCAGATGCAAATGAAAATATAATGAAATCTTGAGTGTAATTAGGACTAATTAAGACTAGAGTTGTGGTCAAAGCAAACTTTAGCAAATTGAATGTCTTCATGGCATCCTTGGTCCATTTCACAGTGTTGTCCTTTTTCAACATATTAGTCATTTCACATAAATGTTCCGCCAACTTGGGTATAAATCTACATAAGAAATTCATCTTACCATTGAAAGCCTGAATCTCTTTTTTGTTGCACGGAAAATCTATATGTTGAATTGCCTCCACCCTTGAAGGATCAATGCAGATACCATCTTTAGAAATGATATGACCAAGGAGTTTACCATCATCCATGGCAAAAGGAATTTTCTTGGGGTTCAGAGAAATCCCTAACTTTCTACATCTCTGAAAGACAATCCTTAAGTGGGGCAAGTGTTCATCATAAGAACCAGAAAATACCATCAAATCATCTAAATAAACAACTAAGAAAACCTCCTTCTCATTAGCAAAGGCGATGCCAATCGCTCGCTGAAAAGTGGCTCTGGAATTCTTCAATTCGAATGGCATTTTGGCATACTGAAAAGTTCCCCAAGGTGTTTCGAAGGCAATTTTTTTCTTGGTATTTTTCATGCACCAAGATCTGATTATAGCCCGAGTAACCATCAAGTAGTGACATCCATGATGCTCTAACTACTCTTTGCAGAATATGGTCCATCTTTGGAAGTGGAAAGTTATCCTTTAAGGATACTTTGTTGAGGTTTCAGAAATCTATGCATAACCTTATTTCTCCAGTCTTCTTTCTTACCAGGACCAAATTCGAAATCCAATTAGAAAATTTGATTGGAACAATGATGCCAACTTTGAACAGTTTGCTTACCTCTTTTTCGATGGATGGCAGCAGCTTTGGATTGATCCTTATCAACTTCTATCTGAAAGGCTTTTGATTAGGCTTGATAGGAATGGTATGCTGAATTATATCCTTGTCATACACCTTCAAATCTAAATAATCCCACGCAAACACATCAGAAAATTTAGAAAGTAATCTAACATTCTGGGCCTTTACCTTGGGAGACAATGCTTTTGATAACTTTACAACCTTGTCTTGTTAGTGGTTCCAAGATTGACATCCTCAACTCCTTCATCAGTAGGCACCAAGCTCGTCTTTATTGCAACATCATCTTGATCAAAAAGCTCCTCTAAAGGTATGAGACCTCTAGGAATAATGTTATCCTTCCCCTGTAATACCTCCATCTGATTCACCTCAATCTCTTGGTCATCGGTATCAAAATCATCATCAATGGAAGCATCCTTGAACTTTCCTTCATTCTGAAAAAATCCATTGATTTCATTATCATCCCAAAACACTTGCCAATACATTAAATTATCTAGAACAATAGGCCAGTGTTTGACATGAATTTCAAACTTGTTGCTGGAGTTCATTGGGATCTTCAAATTGCTTGCAGCAGTGGTGAGCGAATCTGTCAAGGTATATTCAGGAAACATTCTCAAAATATCTAGAATTGCATTTCTATAGGCTCTCATCTGTGGATGATTTCCTTGATACTCTCCCTTTACCTGTTTGATCACCAGCTCTGAATCACCATAGATAGAAATCCTTTTTGCATTCAATTTCTTCAAAATTTTAAGACCTGTAATCAAAGCTTCATACTCCGCTTCATTGTTAGAGCACAAAAGCCAATTTGTAAGAACATACTTTAACATTACGTGGGACTCTGGTGGGCTGGAAAGTAGGGCTGCAAATCCAAATTCCTATACCGGCACCGTCCTTACTCACATCACCATCAAAATCCATGCTCCAAAGGCCAGCTTCATCTTCTAGATGCTGAAATTATATTTCCTTCACTTCCTTACCTTGACTAATTACTTCATTTTTATACTTTTCTCTGACCTTCTGCTGCTCAGAAGAACTTGCTACTTTTTCTTTTTCCTGATTAAGGACTTCCCTAAAATTCTCTAAAATTTTAGGTACAACATCTACATCTACAATATGAATATTTACATCATTTAATCTGCTATCAGAATACAAAACAGATGATTCTAAATCAGTATGTATAGCATTTATTGGATGATTGAGTGGCTTCTCTTTGCTGGAGATCATGTATTTCATTTTCTTCTCCCAGTATAACTTTCTCAATTGACCGAAAATAGGAATAGTAGCATAAGAAAAGTCAAGTTGTAAAGTGCCCTTAAGTTTAGCACCCCACGATCTAGACAAGAGCATACCAAATCGCGGTGGAATATCAGTAACAATTACATCCATCAAAACATTTTTGTATTGGATCGGATCTAAAGACACTACCAAATATTTCATAAGACCAATGCAATGAACTCTACCAGAGTCAAAGGAGTACAAATCATGGTATTTCGGGGTAATATCTAGGACCAACTTCTCCATAATGGCTTTAGGCATCAAATTATGAGAAGATCAGAAATCAAACATGGCATTGTGGAGAATGTACTCATGCAATCTAAGACTCACATAATAGGGAGTAACTTCACTATCTTCAGACTGACCTTCTATGGCTGGACCAAAAATGAGTTCAGGATGATCATCTTCGACATTTACCATATTTGACAAAGGGTCTATTTGTAAAATTTTAGACACCTGGTGTTTATAATTGCTATTCTTTACCAACTCAGTTAAGGGAATGGAAAGCTTTATTTTAGCAATTTCATTTTCTAAATTAAAGGATGAAACCTTTTCTACCTCTTTAACAGTAAGGTCCTTCTTCTCTACTTGCTCTTTCGCTGCACTTTGCTGATTATTCCTCTTGTTTGCAATGTTATTTGTTGATGGTACTTTGCTAGAACCTGGATCAGTAGGCTCTTTCTCTTCTAAATGTTTGAGGAGTCATTATTTGATTGCAGCTCTTTTTTTTTTAATGGGATTGATTGGCACATCTCTGCTCCTCAAATAATACTGCTTCTGTTGCATTGTCAAAGTATTCATATAACCTTGTTGATAATCATCAGACTCAGCCTCTAAATATGCATCATTTTCTAATTTGTAATATTCATCCCTTTGGGTGTCTGGAACCTTTTCATATTCTTCATCTTCTGTTAGAAAAATGGGCATACCATCGGCAGTGAAAAAATGGTTTGCTTCAATTACGAGATCATTATCATCATCTTCTGTTTCCATTCCCTGAACATAATTTTTCTACAAAGGAGTTCTGATTTGTTGTTGTTGTGGTGGTTGGTTTGATGTCTTTTGTTCTCTCCGCTTGATCCAGAATTGGGGCAGCTGCTCTCCTCTAAAATTTGGATTCCTAATTGGTGGTTCAGGTCTATCTGTAATGGTCAGCCGATCAACCATCTTCTCCACTATTCAGATCAAGGTATCCATCTTAGCATTTGAAGAATATGCTTCCTCTTTTATAGTCACTGTCTTTTTAGATCTCATTCTTTCTCTTTTGGGCAGTAGATTTGCTTCTTCACTTACAGCGTTCTTTTGCATGTCTTCTAGTGTGGTGGGATCACGTTCCCGTAACTGATATGCCATATCAGCATCGAAACCATCTAGAAACTTGAGCAAGGCTAACCCCTCTGGTGGTTTAATGTTGGCTGGAATAGCATTATATACTGCATTAAACCTAACACAATAATCTTGCACACTTTCACCAACATTCCTTTTGATATTTTCATACTCAAACAAAATTTGGAGAGGGGTTTTCTTTACCTCTCACAAATCTAGGAATTGCCTATGCAGGACTACAAAAGTGGTGATAGAGGTTGTGGGTAAAGCTCTGAACCATTTTATAGCTTCACCTCCGAAGCTTTGAACAAACAATCTCATAGTCACATTTTCTACCTCAAGCTCATGAAGGTCGAAGAAGTCATTCATTCTATCAACATGTTGTTGAGATGTGATGTTTTGAGTGGCATCAAATAGAGGTATTTTACTTTGGTAATTAGTGGGCATATCACCAAGATTTTGAGGTAAAACAAGGGGTGCATACTGTGCAGCCATGACTCAAGGTGGATTTGAAACAACGGTTGGACCACTAGGGTTTAATGGATTGGTTGATGGGGAAGTAGGGGTAATAGGTGTTTGATAGGATATGATAGGTTGAAGGGGAAGGGCAGGTATAAACTGAAGTTGGGAATGAACTTCAGAGATTGATGGGAATAATGATGAACTGAGAGTAGTGGATGTCGATTTAGAAAGCTCAGGGATATCAGTAGCAGCGATGGATGATTGAGGAGAATTTATGATATATTCGTCAATTGACTAGTTTGCCTTTTGAATTTCAAAATCTACAATAAATTCTGGGTCTAGAAATTTATCGTCAAGTACACTTTCATATTTGTTCCTAAATAGAGAAAGGTCAAACGACAAATCAAAAGAGAGATCTTCTAAGAACAATCACTCATCTGGGTAGGAATCTACTTTAATCAAAGGGGTCAAGCTGACTGAACTTTGTTGTCTTTTAACTCTTTCTGAAATAAAATTAGGATTATCCACTACTGGGGTGGGATTGGGATCAGGATTGGCCCTAGTGTACTTTCTCAAAGCCAGTGTGCTCAAATTTCGAAGTTTCTATATTTCTTTACAACTTTCTATTTTAGCCTAATAAATTCTAAAACACATCATCCAAAGTTCAAGAATTTATATGAAAGATGTTACCGAGGAGATTAGTCTTTTCATTCCCCATTATGGTCGCCACTATGTTATCACCTAGATTGACCTCAGGTTGAAGGGAGGTAATGCCAGGGTAACCACAAACCAAGGTTAGCCAAGTAGCTATCCCTACTAGGCTGGGAGAGGGCTCTCTCTGTAAAGATCTCAGTCAAGATGACTAGACCAGGTAAAGGATTTTAGGCTAGGTATAGTAGCACGAAAGTTTTGATTGGATTTTGTAGGGATATTTTCGGATCAGGTGGAGCTGGGCAGTTTAGGTCTGGGAAATTAGGTTAGAAATGCAGGGTTTTCTATGGGGAAAGGTAGGCATAGGCTTTAGCACTTTAGGCTTGATGATGTGAGGTGGTTATGAATGATGAGGAGCTAAGAAGGGCATGTGACAATCATGGATCCTTCTTAAACAATAGAAAACATGAAATGTTGACTAAATTCCCAAGGTAGAGCATTGATACAATGGATTCTACCTATCAAACTTGAAAGCATTCAACTAGAAGCAATGAAATGAATGATGGCATACATAAAACATGTAAATAGATGATCACAAAAGAAGAAATTCTACCAAAACTCCATACCATAGGGATCCCATAAAAATAACTACAAATATTATTAATCTCCTTGCCAAACTGCTTACAATGATGTACATTCAAGCTTTGAGCATCCAATTAAGTCCAACCCACACAATGACTCAGAAAATACATGATATAGACCTCAAAACAACTAATCCTAGCCTCATGGGTCGAACTCCATGAGAGGAGGAGAAGTTTCACACAATACTGAACTGATAGCTAAAGACTAGGGTGGTTAAACTGACTCTTTCCTAATATGAAGCAAATTGATTCATTACATGCCACTTAGGCCATTCATATGATGTATCTACCCTAGGTAACAAAAAATATACTTTAATTACATCATCATCATGAATTACATCAATGAAAAACCAAATTCCCAGAGGTGAAAAGTGAAAAACCAAAGAAATAGTGAAAGAACTGGTTGCCTGTCAAGTGCACAACACCAGTGTCGAACGCGCAGTGCGTGAAGGAAATGCACAGCGCCATCTTCAAGGTGAGTTTTCACTGCCTTCCTTGTGTCCAAATTGAGCCTAGGATAGCTCGTCAGAAATATTATCCCGTCTAGTTTCTATGTCTACCTTCATATTTCAAAATGAAGTTGATTTTACCCTCCAAAAATGAATTCCTCCAAGACTGGTCAAACACACAATGCCTGGTCCAAAAATGAGGCAAAAATGTGATTTTTTGCTAGCTTTTTGCCATTTTCACCAACCAGTTTTGCCTTCCAAGGCTGGAAACATGGTTTTCCTGACTATCTTGGGCCTTCTAAATCCAATGGTGGTGTCCATTCCTCCAAATAATGCCTCCAAAAGGTAGCAGCACCTAGGCCACTACGCGTTTGTCCAAAAACCTGATATAAAAAATGCTTGGAAAAACAGGAAATGCCAAAAGGCAAAAATGAGTTTAGGGTCTTCAAAAATGGTTGACATAGGTGGTGCTAAAGCTGAGTAAGCATGAAGAGAAGCCTCCACCAATAGGTCAAGCTTATCCTTCTCCTTTTGATGAATTAAGGCCTCAATTTTTGTGTGAGCTCTTTTGAGCTTGGCTCTAGCAATTTTGTTTCTCATGGCATAGTATTTGGCCATTTTTCTTTGGACTTGTGTGTTTCTATTGTCTTTAGCTAATAGGTCCTCAAGATGATTGTTATACCTCTCAAGCCAATATTCCATATTCTCATTCATCATTATATCAAATTGTTCTTTCAAGGTCAGTTGGCTGGCAATTTGAGCTTCCTTTTCTCTTTCAAGCTTCAAAGCTTGCTTTAGGCCTCTAGTCCTAGGCCTCCTACTTGGAATTTCTTCCTCCATGGGCCCACCATAGTCACCATAGGCTTCCTCAAGTTGGACAATAGTCTTTGCAACTTCCCTTTTAGATTTGATGAGCTGAACTTCCATAAGCTCATGCTTGGTTTCTATTTGCCTATTTTCCTGTTCATAATAAGATATAATGTATTTTTCTCTTTGTAGATCCACCTGCAACTCATCTATCAATGCCTCTTTCTCTTTGAAGATCATTCTGGTGTTTTTCTTTCCATCTTCCTCATCTAAGTCCACTAAGTCAAAATCTTGCTTAGTTTCATGGGGGTCTTCTTCCTGTTTTTTCATTTTAGTTTCAACCATTTTTTCGTTTCCTTTCTGTACCTGCTTTGCTAATGAAGAGAGTAAGGCCCCTCCCATAATCTGTGGGGCAAACACTTTCATATTTCCTCTCTGATAAGTGGGCACCAAAGTACCTAAATTAGCCCTTCCTAGCTTGCTGCTTTGACCCTGATCACTTTTTCCTTTGCCACTGTCCCCTTTCCTGTCAAATGAAAGAACAAGTTCATGGAGTGGTGATAATGGAGGTGATGGTATGACTGACTCATCAGAGGAGGATGAATAATGCATGGGCTGAGATGAAGGGATGGAGGATGGTGGATGAGATGATGATGGAATTTCTTGAGTGGAAGCTTGAGTGAAAATGGGATTAGCTATAAATGTACTCCATGCAATTGTAAGATCCTTAAGGTGGTAAAGAACTATGATCTTTATGAGCGAATAGTGAAATAAACTCTTCATTTGATCTTTGTGTTCTCTTCTCTAGGCAGTGTAATCCATCTTCTCCACGCTCCTGAAAAGATAGTAGGGTATATTGAGCATTTTAACCCTAGTGAAATGCATAAGTAACCGGATGTGGTAGGAATAGACCCTAGAGAACCTACCCTCACATGAAAAATATTTCATTATAATCTTCATCATAGGTGCATATCTGTTAAGCAGATATGAGAAAGGGAAGTAACCTTTTCTTTGATTTCTCTACCTAGGTTTGAGGTATGGTTCATAAAAACATGCTTCTATCTCACCCTGCTTGAACCATTTTTTCCCAACTTTTGGAATCCCAGTGGTAGCTAATATGATTGCAGCAGACAATGTGAAAGTTATGCCTGCAAGAGTGACTTGGTTATCTTGAATTTTAATTATGAAAAGCCTAGTCAACTCAGGGTGGTACTGAACTGCTTGAACGTACTCACAAAATTCAAAACACCCTAACGATTTGAAGGTTGTCACTATCATAGGAGATGCTAGGAGCTCTTTGAGATCTGTGCATTCAAACATGAGAATTTTCCCTCCTTTTATGAGGCCTTCTCTGTTCTATGTTTCTTTCTCTGTTTCATCTCTTTTCTTCACTGTGTGGCCTATATTCTTCATCATCTATGGTGTCTTTGTTATGAAACCCTAAGTAAATGGTAGGGGAATGGAAGTGTTTGGGAAGGAAAAGGAAAATGGAAAGGTAGATGGAAGTTTGGTGAGTGTAGGGATAGAGGTTTTTGAAGAGGAATATAGGGCATTGATTAGGTATCTTATGGAAAAACGAGAAGCTTGCTTGCAAAAGAAATCAGGTCTAAGGGGAAAACTAGGGTTTTGAAAATGAAACTAACACCAATCTCGTTTTCACTCTTCAAACATTCAAGAAATAACTTTGAGGAGAAGGAAAATGATGTTTTACTTACTTTCTTAAAGCTGAGAAGGTGTTAGGAATGTCGAAGAGCAAATATGAGTGAAAATGGGTCAAACACACAATGCATAGAGGGAGTGCACAATGCCAAGTTGAAATGCACAACACCAAGAGGCAATGCACAACACCAAGAGGAAGTGTATAACGCCAAGAGGAAATGCACACTGCTAAGTTGTTTCTGCTGATTTGGACCCTTAAAATGGAAAAACTTCTACTGGAGTTCTCTCAATGGGAGGTTAAATGGAAATAAAGGATACATGAAGGCAAGAAGACCTTTATACATGCTTGAATTTAACTTTTTCTCCTCAAAACCCTCTTTGCTAATGTTTTGTCACTTTCACCTTTTCACCCTTTTTTGTCACTGTTCTTGATTTATTGACTCTCTGCTTTTTGACAGGTGGATAAATGCTCAATCTTGACTTGAATTTTATAATGCTTGTTTGTCTTGCAGTAAGGAGAAATGCTCTTATGCAGCTGGGATCACTTATTACATATAGGAACTTAAAATTACATATGAAATACAAATAAACTAAAATACTCTGTTTTCACCTCAAAAACATGTTTTGAGGTGAAAATTACATTAGGTTTAAAATACAATAATTTCAGTAGCTATGTCTTACAAGCCATCATTCTTGATTTATTGATCATCCTCATATCCTTGTTGGCCTTTATTTACACTTTGAAATCAATTTCTTGACCTTGGTGATGAAACCCTAGACCTAATGAAATCATGCCCTATGACCTAATGAAATGAAATGTATATTAATTATGAAACCTTGACTGAAGAAAATCTGAAGAAGGATCAACAAGTATAGTCTATGAGGGAAAGATTTTCTAAAGAGGAAACAACCATCAGTTGATTGGTATATCATGACCTAATGGAATGATGCAAAATTTTCAGTATGGGACTCCTAAAATGCATATGCAAAGAGTGAACTTTGATTCCTAATGTAAGTATGCAGATACTGACACTAACAACCCAAATACCCCACATTATAACCCTCCTTTCATAATTTTGATAGTTTTCTTATGGTGGCTTGAGGCCCCACTATCGTAAAACTTTCGAAAGGCCCAATGATGTTTTGAGTGGAAGGATGTTACGCATTTTAGGATTATCATACACAAAATTGTCCCACCAAAATTTGGATTGTGTGAAACATTAAAACACCATTTAAAGTAAATTAACCTTTGGTTTATTTATTTATTTTATGTATTGATATGTTGGGTTTTGTCAATCCCCCTCATAGTTCACACACTCATTCGATCACCATAGGGAACCATACAATACTCCATTGTTGTAGATGCCTTCAAAGCCTCCTAAAATTTGTAAAAAGAGTGTGAACTATTATAGCATCACCTAGTCAACTTTTCCTTAGAGATCACCTATCAGTCCTATTATTTTAGGTTCTTATATTATGGGAACTACTTTGTTAGGAATCTCTTCCTCTCAGAGTAACATTGAATCACATATATGTTATGTCATTATGGCAACACATACATATCACCTTCCATTTTCAACTTCATTAAACTTTCCTAATATTTCAAATATTACAAATGACATCATAGCTCATGAACTACATGGCTAGCCATGTCAACAGACTTTCCATTAGACATATCAAAATTCGAAGGTAACATAGGTGAAGACCCTGTAAACCATGTCATGGAATTTCATCTATGGTATTATTCTAATAATACAATTAATGAATCATTTTTATTGATTCTTTTTCAATACAAACTAACCAGACCCGTTGGATAAATGGTATGTCATTGAGAATTCAAGAGCACATTCTACCTTCAAATCCCTGGCCAAGTCTTCTCTCACATTTTTCCAACTCATTTATTATGAGACTGAGTTAGAATTATTGTATAAATTTTGAAAAACATCCCACACTCACATAATATAAAATATCCATGAGTGTTGGAGACATCATAGTATCTACAAGATAGATGTTGCTAGCATACTTATTTTATACTTCTTTCTCAAATCACTTTTTTTTATTATAAAAAATATTTTCCCACCACTATGGTGCAAGACAAGGAAGAAGCCATGAATAGGGCTCAACAATTCAAGCTTAACTATGAATAATCAATATATATTCACATAATATTTCTTGATGCTCCAATGTTTCAACCTTTCAACAAATATACATGGAGGGCATGCAACCTTGTTGAAATATTGATTGGGAATGTCACCAAATTTTAACCCATGAATCAACTCCCATACCAAGGGATTTTGTATGGACCTTGCCCCATAATACCCCCAATAAAGTGGTATGTAATTAGCACCATCAACATACACAATAGGATATTATCACAACGCACCTACACAAGCCTCTAGCCACCCCATGTAGGGGGAACAATACCCTATGTATACATCTGATATAGTAATGAAATCCCAACCTTCCTATGGAAATCCTCCTCAAGAAAATATTTATTTCCCTTTCTTGTGTCAATAACAAAGAAGAACATGTAGGAGTTAAGTTTTTTTAACATTATTTCCCTCTAAAATAGTATGTTTTTGAATAAATCAACACTTGTAACCCATCTAATAAACCCAAGAATAAAGGAAAGAATAAGAAAAAATGGGAACCAAGGAAAAGTTGGGAATCCATAGCAAAAAAACATGAAAATTTGGGGTAATCACCCTAACTGAAACCAAAAACAAAACAAGGGTTAAAAAAACCAATAGGAACAAGGCAGGAATAGTGACCTACAAACTAACTATGATTATTCTCCCTATAGGAAATATGACAATCATGCCCACCATTGCCCTCAAATATTTGAATTTAAAAGCATGTGGGAGGGTATGGGTAACCTTAATACTCAAATGATGGGAAACCAAGAACCAATAGTGATACAAAATTCCTTTGCTCATCAAGGAACCATAGATTCTGAACATGAAGTTGGGCCCTTGTAGTACCAATACCCTGCAAGGAGCAAGCCCTCAGATCCTACTCATTGGGACATTTACATCAATATGTTAGATGTACTAGTAAAAAATCATCATCGTGATTATGGATCTCCTCTAGAACCCAATCCCTCATTATCATATCAAGTGCCATCTAATACTAAATTTCCTTTGAAAATATTTCATCGTCCCATATATATAGTTTTTATGTTGACTAAAGGACCTTTAAGGCACACATCTCAAAATGTGAATGAAACACATAGTTACATAATTGCCAACAACCTAGCAGAATCCCCTTTTTACATGCCAACATTGGAAGTACTTCAAACATGTCCAACATAGAGGAAAGCCTTACTTTCAGCATTAAGTGCCATCAATCACTCTGATTCACACATAATCAAGTTTTATTTATAAAATTTAGATCCATGACTCCCATCATTAGATGATTTCCAAATACCATTGACCATATATAATGCCACTATTCATCAATGCATCACCTAGGAGGGGAATTGTGTACCCAAAACCATTTACTTTGTCACTTATTTGATGAATCAACATAAAATGTACCCTTGTTTCCTTTTTAGTTAAGCCACTTGTCATATATATATGTGCCTCTTGTGAATCATATATAAACAAGATAACTTGATCATGGTGGTGCCCCATCAAACATAGGAGGATTTTGCACCTCATATGGAGAAACACACATTATACCAAGTCCTTCCATCATTTCGATGGATGAAGTCACACCGAAAAACGTTTTATGTTCCATCCATGGTGTTCATCACATATTACTTACTCCTAATATTTCTAACTCCTTGCACATATAATGTGAAGGAGACACCTGCAGCATGGTTCCCATGGCACCAACACACTCATTGAAAACCTCTATTAATTAATCACTTGAACCTAGACAAAAGAGAGATCCACCCCACAGTATTGATCTCATACATGAACACATCTACTATATTTCTTCATCTATAGGAATAATAATGCCAATAATTTCCTAATTGTTCCATGGTGTTGAGACTGCTTCATCGATTATGAAGGTAACACCATTGAGGATATCATGGACCCAACATTCCCATGCTATGTCTACATCCATTGGTCCTGTGGTACCCAGTATGATCTCTTGTTATTTCATGTATGTTAGTACTTCAATGCACCAACCATTTCCTCATGAGTCAACCATATTTATTTCACTCTTCTTGAGTATCTTCCACTTTGATGAAGACATCCTCAAGAACATGATAACACCAGAGTGCCCTTGGGATACCATGCACCATCACTCCTTCTTTTTACTAGAAGGAGTCTTTACACCTTAAAATTTATCCATGGGTTATGTATCTAGAGTGGAAACTAAATATTTCATCCCCACCATCAACATCAAGTAGTTTAAAAATATGTTGATGGTGTTGGACCCACCAACATGTTAGGGTATCTCCCCAGTAAGAAGTCTCAACTAGACCTCAGACCATTTGGAGTAGGAGTCCCAGCAATGGGTAGTAAAGTTATGCCTTGACTGCTATATCACACAGAGGTAAGTGTGATATCCTTGTCGAAATAAAGTGTGTGACCTTATAGTGAGTCATGAGAGATGCATGGGGAGGTTCTAACACATGGAAGGGGAAAAGAAGTGTATCCCTTAGAAGCCTGTAATAGTACGTATATTGAAAGGAACACGCAATTTGAATGACGTCATGCATTGGAAAGAAGAATAGTCGATAATCCAAAGTGATACATTAAACCAACAAAACACTTCAATAAGATTCATACAATCACATACAAAATAGTCCACACATCAAGGCGTAAGTAAAATACATACATTGCTAAAGTAACCAAAATAGTCAAACTACAATAACAACATATGCATGAAACATGTTATCTCTATTATCTTATATAAAGTGAAAGTTCCATCCATAAATACAACCATGATAGCCACTAGCCCCAATAGTGGAACATTATAGTCAACACTGCCTACTCCTCTAAAGAGATGTGCTTGCTTTTCACTATGGAGAAGCCAAGGCTTGTACTAATACTCTACAAGCCCTCTCTAAGCAACGCCTAGAAAAATCTTAGCTCCCAAAATCATATTCTATGAGTTATGATGTTCTATTTATAAGAAAGGCTGAGGTGACCCTTGACATTCCCCTTTGTAACTCTTGGACTACCCTCATGACTCTTTACATTACATATGACCATTTGTATTACACTAATGTCACTTGGAATTTCACTTTACATCATGTTTAAAAAAATGATACATTTTCCACATCTACCCATGTGGGACAAAATTGGATTGAGTTAGCTAGACAAGACAACACTAAGACTCAGACGACTGTGGAAAGACCAACTCATCAGCCTTCTCTCTATGATCCTCAGTGACAAATTGATACCATGCTTGATAGTGTGTAATGGTGTCTATGTACTCTTTGATGAAGTCCTTCTAGAAACAAACTCTTGCCTCCATTTCTTCCAGGTATATTGTTTTGAAACCTCGGTCCAACTCATCATGTAACATGCACAACTTAGTCTTGAGCATGGCCATACCAATGATGTACATCTGCATGTTATCTCTATTCACTTGCAAATTTGTGTTGGTGCTCATGAGCATCAACTGATCAAAGTACGCATCGAACTCCAATCTTACTTGGTTCTTCTCTTTGGCCTCGGTGAGCATACCAATCGACGAGGTTCCATACCTCCTCACCACGACATCCAAACTCTTGTACAACCATGAATACAAAGCCTCCATACTAGTGATGAGTGATGGTAGTTCCTCATAGTTGTAGATCTAACTCCGGATGTGTGATTTATCCAACTCCACTTGTGGCTTCATCATCTTGTGCAAGTGAAGCAAGGATCCATTGTACCTCATTATCCATGACTGTACATGTTCAACTGCAACATGTATGTATGTGAGTTTTCATGCTATCTTGGTGTAGCGCTGTTGATGACCATGTAGGTGGACAACTTCCTTACGCATGGTGATGAACCTGTCATTCAGTCTCCACGTGACTGTCTCAAGAGTTGATACTTCGGCAAGTATGGACATCTTCACCTCTACTCTGGTGGATCTTGTTGATTGTTCCTCTTTTTTCTTGGCCATTTGCAATTCTTTTATCATGTGCTCATTTTCTTCTATCAAGAACCTATCAGTCAAGCTGGTGGCTTCGACATAAGCCTTTGTAGAATTGTCCAAAGTAGTTGGATGTCTCTATCATCTGACACAATCACCCGTTCTTCCAAGTGCGTAGGTGATTCATGCTGATCCAAGGTGTGTGCTCCATGAGCTTGTACAAATCTGTGCTATGATGCATCAAAGGTATATTATACATATTTGTTCTTGGATGGTCCCCAAGGAGAATGGTATCCCCTTGTTTACTCAGAACTTTCTCTGTTATTGGAGCTAGTGAATCTTGTGGAGTGACCTTGGCTACTATTGGCATGACGTTGGCATCCTAATTTTGTTCTTGCTACTTAACCTCCATGTCCATTTTTTCTACTATTTGTTCACCTTGTAGAGAAAGTTCCTATTCCTATGACTACTCACCATGTTCCTCATCTGCTACTGGTTCAAAGTCTTCGACCTGTACTGGTACAACTTGCGCTGTCTACGTGCCTTGCACTGTCACCTATTTAGGTTCTTTTTCCTGTTCATGCTCATGTTGCACTTCCTTCTCTCTTTTGCATAGATCTTGTTCTTATATGAGCTTCTACTGGACTTCCTACAACATCCTCTCAATATCTTCTAGCCTTTTCTTCTCTCTTTTTCTTTGTGCAATCCTCCTATCGCGTTTTCACCTCTTCGCATCAATATCCAAAGCTACATTTTCCACAAGTGGGTCTTCCTTAAACTTGTAGCTTTGATCCATCTCTGTGCCTTCGGCAATATTCATCTTGCCTTTGTCTTGCATATGTTTACTTCTTGTTGTTGTTATTGTTGCTCCCTACGGTGCTTCTACCTTGAGCGTTTCTAGCCACTCCACTGCAATGTTGATTGGTTCATTTAGACTATAGGAGTTGTAACAATATCTCGATGGGTCTTCCTCTAGCCAATGACATGCCTCGTGGATCCAAGGGTAGTACACTCTCACACAGTGGTCCTTGCATAAACCATGTGGGTTATATGAGTTGAAACTACTAGTGTCGAACTTAAACTTCTTGAATTCTTCCACTTTTGCATCTACTTCTTTCAAATTACCTACCACATACAACTCAATTCATGTAGAAAGTGTGGGCCATGGTGCCTTATTCTTCCTGTGAAATCTAGATGAAAACCCTATCGAGATATGGTATGCAACCTCCTACATGACCAACTTGTCTGTGGAGAACGTCGATAACTAATGCGGAGCTTTCTCTACGCTGTACATTATGAAGACGGCTGCCTCAGGTGAGGCGTACCAATATGCAATGTTTAACAATGCCTCCATTGTTGCCTGTGACATGCAGGGTGGATCTTGTTAAAAAATCTTTGTGCACAAAGGGGTGATGAATGGTCACATATTCTATCCATGACTCCTCGATAACCGAAATCTCAGAGCAACTTGCAATATATGTTCACATAACTTTCTAAAGGTGTCCATGCCCAACCCATGCCAGGAAACTATTGATGGGAACAGATTACATCAAACAAGTATGTAGACATGAAGAAATTTTCTTGTTGATCCTTAGGCAAACTTCGAGCATTGGACACATTCACTTTCAAAAGGAGAGCCAATGTGTAAGACAAGTTGAATGTTTTTCCTTCATTTTCTAGTTGATCCAACATAGAAATCCAACTCTCCAGGAAGGTCTTTTTACTCCCTTGGACATACAAGAGGAATGCGAAGATGACCAAGAACAAATATACCTTCTTGAGTGTCTTTGTCTTTTATATCTAGTTGGGTGTTGTCCTGAACTTTGTTGGCTCCTTTACCTAGCACTTCAAGATATCTCTTGTGTTTGTGTTGTCATTGGCAGTGCAAAATGGTGCATCTATCATGTTCACTAGGAATGGAAAATGATATATATCTTGATCATCCTCTATCCTAAAGGAAGCAAGCCTGGCACTGCTCACTATCATTATCTTGTTATCAGTATGTGAGACAATCCAATGGATCACATCTGCACAAGGGATCACTAGAAACCTTCATGCAACCTTGTATAGTACTGACCTATGGATGTTCACATAGACCTGTCTATCTTTAAGATTCTCCTCAAATCTTCCTGAAAATATGGTGTTGATTTCCTTACATGTTATCTTGATATCCTTTTTGATGAACAAGTGTGTGTCTGTGTACATGGGCAACGTAGGTTTTAACCCCGCACAGAAATTACCTGCATATGAATTCTAAATCATAGAAAAATAACAATGTGAGAGCATAACACATAAAAACACATATACACAGAGATTTTCCCCTGGATCCCAAAACCGGGACTACCAGCTTGATTTTTCATTATATTCCTTTCAATGTTACAATACATATTTATACATGCCGAAGCATCCAATACCATGGACCGAAAATCATCACGTCTAATACCATGGGTCGAAAACCATCGCGTCCAAAAACAATGTGCAAAAATCATGCACAAAACCATAGGTGGGTCCGCCCAACCTAACATAGGGTCCAAAACCAAAATTTTCCGGGGTGTTGCCCCAGACCCCATAAAGTGTGGTTACCGGTACCCCTCAAACCCCCTGTTAACTGTGTGGAAAGAATATAACACAACCCAACAATCTCCCACTTGTTGTTTTCTTTCCACAGGGGGACACAGGAGAGCTTAGTCATTTTTCTAGCTCTGAAACACCCATTGTTTCTCTACACCAAGAGAACTTCTCAGAGCTCACAAATTTTGTCAATGCATCTGCAGTATTCTTCAAAGTGTCCACCTTTACCAGCAACACCTTTTTGTCTTCTATCATATCCCTCACAAAGTGATATTGAACATCAATGTGCTTTGTCTTTGAATGATAACCAGGGTTCTTTGCCAAGAAAATTGCACTTTGGCTGTCACAGTCTATCCTTATAGCTCCCTGTACTAACCCCATACTTGAACACAATCTCTGCAACCAAACTGCTTCCTTGCTTGCATGAGTGGCTGCCATTATTCTACCTCTGTAGTTGATAGTGCCACTACAGATTGTTTCTTACTCATCCAACTGACTGCACCTCCAAATAGGTTAAACACATACCCACTTGTAGATCTTCTCTGATCCAGATCTCCAGCCCAGTCTGCATCAACAAACCCACGGATATCCAACACTCTGCCCAATCCTGGTCTTCCTTGGTAGCACAAACCATAATCACTAGTGCCACGCAAATACCTGAAAACCCGCTTCACTGTTGTCCAGTGCTCCTTTCCTGGTTTTGACATAAACCTGCTCAATACTCCCACTGCATGTGCACTGTCTGGTCTAGTACAGACCATGGCATACATCAAGCTACCGACTACACTTACATATGGAACACGGGACATGTCCTCTTCCTCTTCTTGTGTCTTGGGACACTGTTCAGCAGATAACCTCACACCTACAGGAATAGGAACCTTCACTGGTTTACTATCCTGCATATTAAACCTCTGCAGTATCGTCTCGACATACATCCTCTGGTTTAACCACAGCTTCCTATTTGCCCGATCTCTTTTAATTTCCATGCAAAAAATATAGTTTGCAGCACCAAGATATTTTATGTCGAATTTGGAGGACAATTGGGTCTTCAAATCCTCGATAGTTTCTTTGTCATTTCTGACAAGCAACATATCATCCACATACAAGACCAGATAAATAACACGGTCACCAATTAATTTAAAATACACACAGTGATCTACTTTGCTTTTGGTGAAGCCAAGTCCCCGTATAAATGTATCAAATTTTTGATACCACATCCTTGGTGACTGTTTTAACCCATACAGAGACTTCTTTAACTTGCATACCAGGTCTTTCTCACCCTTCACCACAAAGCCTTCAGGTTGCTTCATGTAGATTTCCTCTTCCAAATCCCCATGAAGAAATGTTGTCTTCACATCCATCTGTTTTACCTCAAAATCAAAAGCAGCAACAACAGATAAAAGTAATCTAATAGAATTTACCTTGGCAACAGGAGAAAAAATGCCACCAAAATCAATTCCAGGCACCTGGGAATAACCTTTTGCTACCAACCGAGCTTTGTATTTCTCCACCTTCCCTTCTGCATTTGTCTTCATCTTGAACACCCATTTGCCGCCAATGGGTTTCCTTCCAGCCGGCAACTCCATCAGATCCCAAGCCTCATTTTTGTGCAAAGATTCCATTTCATCAACCATGGCCTCTTTCCAGAGTTTTCCATCCTCTGAATCCACTGCTTCGTTCATAGTTCCGGGATCATCATCAATAACCAAAGCAAAGTTTGAATAGAAAGTAGATGGACTATACCTTTCTGGCTGCCTTCTTTCTCGAGCTGATCTTCTCACAGCCGGAGTTTGTGGCTCTTCATCTTCTGATTCCTCCTCTGCTACAGAGTCTGATTCTTACTCCTTTAGTTCAAACTCTATCTTCACAGGTTCCTTTGGTTGGACTTCATGTTTAATAACATCTTTCACCTCTCTGAACACCACATCTCGACTGTACACAACCTTCCTTGTTACTAGGTTCCAAAGCTATAACCCTTTAAACCATCCTTATATCCAATAAAGATGTACTTTTTAGATTTACTATCCAACTTGGTTCGTTTCTCCTTTGGAACATGTACATATGCATCACATCCAAATACCCTCAGATGTGAAAGAGAGGGTTTCTTACTAGTCCATACTTC